>JAKSXO010000020.1:3506972-3681972 GCA_024509115.1 Crotalus helleri
CTCAGCTTGGAAACCTCTCCCTTTTCCCTCAGCACGGCTGGCTCAGGAATTCTGGGAGTTGAAGTCCAGGAGTCATGAAGGAACCATAGTTCCCCCATGCTGGCTCAGGAATTCTGGGAGTTGAAGTCCACGAGTCATACAAGAGCCATATTTCCCCCATGCTGGCTCAGGAATTCTGGGAGTTGAAGTCCACGAGTCATGAGGGGGCCATAGTTCCCCCATGTTGGCTCAGGAATTCTGGGAGTTGAAGTCCACCAGTCATGAGGGGGCCATAGTTCCCCCATGCTGGCTCAGGAATTCTGGGAGTTGAAGTCCAGGAGTCATGAAGGACCCATAGTTCCCCCATGCTGGCTCAGGAATTCTGGGAGTTGAAGTCCACGAGTCATGAAGCAGCCTAGGCCTAGGCCAAAGGTACGCCACCTTGGCACTTTTATGACTGGTGGACTTCAACTCCCAGAATTCCTGAGCCAGCCGTGCTGAGGGGAAAGGGAGAGGTTTCCAAGCTGAGCCAGGCTGGCTCAGGAATTCTGGGAGTTGAAGTCCACGAGTCATGAGGGGGCCATAGTTCCCCCATGTTGGCTCAGGAATTCTGGGAGTTGAAGTCCACGAGTCATGAGGGGGGCCATAGTTCCCCCATGCTGGCTCAGGAATTCTGGGAGTTGAAGTCCACCAGTCATAAAAGAGCCATATTTCCCCCCTGCTGGCTGAGGAATTCTGGGAGTTGAAGTCCACGAGTCCTAAAAGAGCCAAGGTTGCCTACCCCTGGTATATGTGCTGGCAGTGGATCTTTTAAAAGGCCCCAGTTCAACCAAGCACATCCTTTTTTTTTTTTTTTTGTTCTGGCCATGAGCCCACCGGCGATCCATCACCCCTCCAATTCTGGCCAGGAATGGGGGGGGGGAGCTGGTGGCCTTGGACTGCCCAGGGTGTGTGTGTGTGTGTGTGTGTGTGTGTGTGTGTCTTATCTGTTTGTTGTGGAATGCACTCATTCAGTCCTTGTGACAATAAGCGAGGAACTTTGCATTCTCCTTTCCGGGCTGGGAAACTGGGAGTGATTGGCACGGTTCTCGGGAAAGCCGGCCCCGATTCCCACCCCCCAGATCCCAAGGCCTGGCTTGCTCCAGGATGGCTCTCCTTTTATGGGCAGCCGTTGTGCCTGGAAGCTAAACGTTCTGCCCCGCGGCCAGCACATTTCGTCCCCTGCCTTAGAGGAAGCGAACCAGGCAGGCCGAGCAAGGCTGCAAAATCAGAAGAAGCTTTTTCATATGTCTGTGGAGATTCCCTGTCATCCAGGCCCTGGTTGTCCCGAAGGTGCATTTTTCAGCAGGCAACTGGACTTTCTTGTTTTTTTTCTCTGAAGACGTTTCGCTTCTTGTCCAAGAAGCTTCTTCAGCTCTGACTGGAGGAGAGGAAGGGAAGGATTTATACTCCTTGTTAGACTGCTGCTCATTTGCCCTCTTTCAGAGGGTCGTTGAGGCCACTTGGACCCTGAGGACACAGATAAGCCTCTGGAATGGAATGGAATGGAATAGAAGATAGAACAGAACAGAATAAAATAGAAGATAATATAGAATATAGAATAGGATAGGATAGAATAGAATAGAATAGAATAGAATAGAATAGAATAGAATAGAATAGAATAGAATAGAAAATATAGAATAGAATAGAATAGAATAGATGGAATGGAATGAAATGGAGTAGAATAGAATAGAATAGAATAGAAAATATAGAATAGAAAAGAATATAAAATATGGACTAGAATAGAATACAATACATAGAATAGACTACAAAATATGGAATGGAATAATAGAAAATATAAAATAAAAAATATAGAATAGAATAGAAAATATAGAATAGAATAGAATACACTACAACAGAAAAGAATAGAAAATATGGACTAGAATAGAATACAATACATAGAATAGAATAGAATAGAATAGAATAGAATAGAATAGAACAGAACGAGGTCATCTAGTCCATCCCCTTGTTCAGGCAGGAAACCCTGTGCCCATTTCAGACAAATGGTTGTCCAATCTCTCCTTAAAAACCTCCAGTGTTGGAGCATTCACAACTTCTGGAGGCAGGTAGTTCCACTGATTAATTGTTCCAACTGTCTGTAGCTGTTCTTGATCTCTGTGTGCCTGTGGATGGCCGATTTGGAGGATCAAGATTGCAGCTGGCCTGAATCGATCCAAAGATCCACCTTTTTTGGCCCAGGCGCCTTGGAGGTCTGCAGCTGGGGGGGGGGCGAGACCGGCCCCTCCCTGCCCTGCACCTGTCTCACCCTTGGCAGCCCCCCCAAAGGCCCGGAGAAAAGCGAAAATAAAACACCCTCCGCTCCATGGCCCTCTTTGATCAGAGCAAAATCTCCTTCCCAGATGTGCAAAGCTGTCTCTCACCCCCCCCCCCCCACAAACACATTTCTCCATTTATGTCCCCAAAATAAATACAAAAAAGAATTACACGAACCCCTTTCTTGGTTTCTTCTGGCAAGGGCTGGCCTGTGCCTCTGCAGGATTGCCGGAGCCAAACCAGCCTTTGCTGACATAATTCTATCATCGTCTCGCTGTTGCAAATAAACATGCGAGATTGCGGCCAGCCCCAGAATGCAGGGGACGTTTCCTGAGGTTTGCGTGTTTTTTGTATGTGTGTGTGTGTGTGTGTGTGTGTGTCTCTGGTGTGTAATTGCTGGAAAAGCTGTCCAAGGAGACAATTCAGAAGCTGGTGGTTTGATTCGCCAACCAGTGGGGGGGAGATGGGTTTGAAAGGGAATTTGAGAAGTGGAAGAGAATTATGCAACAACAACAACAACAACAATAATAAAAAAGTTGGAAGGGATCTTGGAGATCATCTAGTCCAACCCCCTGCTCAGGCAGGAAACTATACCATTATACCTATACCATATAATAATAATAATAATACCATATAAGGTATTATATGGTATATTATATTATATGGTATTATATTATATCAGGCAGGAAACTATACCATTATACCTATACCATATAATAATAATAATACCATATAAGGTATTATATGGTATATTATATTATATGGTATTATATTATATCAGGCAGGAAACTATACCATTATACCTATGCCATATAATAATAATAATGTGGTGGCTCCGACCTGGTGGAATCAACTTCCCCCCCGAGATTCGAACTACTCCCATCTTGCCGGCCTTTAAGAAAGCTATTAAAACTCTCCTGTTCCGGCAGGCCTGGGGTTGATGTCCCCGGGGGGGCCGGGATACGATTGGGACATGCTGTATGAATGCACTTATTTTACTGTTTTATTGTTATATTTATTGTTTTAATTTTGTACGCCGCCCTGAGTCCCTAGGGATTGGGCGGCATATAAATTTTATTAATTAATTAATAAATAATAATAATAATAATAATAATAATAATAATAATAATAATAATAATAATGTTGGAAGGGACCTTGGAGGTCATCTAGTCCAACCCCCTGCCCAGTCAGGAAACCCTATACCAGAATTCCTGAGCCAGCAGAATTCCTGAGCCAGCATAGCCAGCATAAAAGAGCCAAGGTTGCCTATCCCTGATCTAGGAATTATGGCATCAGGGATAGAAACTGAGAGGCAGTGAGTTTTAATCCCGCCTTAGGTGCAAACGCCAGCTGGGTGACTTTGGGCGGATCGCCAGGAGACGGTGAGTTCTAGTCACGCCTTACTTATGAAAGGTGTTAGGTGCAGTGGTGGGATTCAAATAGGTGAACAACTGGTTCCCTGTGTGGATGCCGCTTCCGGAAGTCCATTCTGGGCCTGGGCAAGAAAAAAATTAGCTACCGGTTTTGCCGAAGTGGGGCGAACTGGCTGAATCCCACCACTGGCTGAGTGATTTTGGGCCAATCACCAGGAGACGGTGAGTTCTAGTCCCACCTTCAGAATGAAAGCCAGCTGGGTGACTTTGGGCCAATCACCAGGAGACGGTGAGTTCTAGTCCCGCCTTCAGAATGAAAGCCAGCTGGGTGACTTTGGGCCAATCACCAGGAGACTGGGAGTTCTAGTCCCGCCTTATGCACAAAAGCAAATGGGTGACTTTGGGCCAATCACCAGGAGACGGGGAGTTCTAATCCTGCCTTAGGTGTGAAAGATGGCCGGGTGACTTTGGGCCAGCTGCTGTCTCTCAGGGCAGCCTACCTCACAGGGTTATTGTTGTGAGAAAACAGGACGAGGAAGGAGTATTAGACATGTCCAGAGCCTTGAGTGACTTATTAAAACGATAAAGGAGAGATATAAATAAAGTATTTTTTTTAAGTGGACACTCCCTTTCTGCTCAGATTCCATTGGTTTTGGTCTTCGGGGGGGGATGTCTGCCCCGTTTGGGGGCACCTGTGCTAAGCATAAACATCCCTTGAAAGCTCTTCGAAGCCGAAGCCGAGTGCAGAGAGCCAAACTGTTGCCGAGACGGAGGACGGGAGGAGGATCTCCGGGGAAACGTGTTGCGAGGCGCTCCACGTCTCCATTTAAGGCCTGCTCCTGTCATATGGAGGCCATTAAGGAGCCAAAGGGGTCCAATCCAGAAATAGCTTCAGCCTCACAAGTTCTGCCTGTGACAAAGAGGCCTTGGTGTGGGTCACGTCCTCCAGCGTCTACCCGGACAGGAACGTTTTTTGGGGGGAAATAGGCCCGGTTTGAGGAACTCGCCCCCTCCCCTCTTTTCAAGGCTGGGACTGGGAAAAAAAAGTCCCTTTTGGGCTGCAAAGATTCCCCCCCCCCGAGAGGTTTTCAGACCCCTTTGGGGTGCTACCTGCCAGCCCAAAAGGTTTCCGGAAGCGCTTTTAAGGGGCTGAAGGATTAAGGTGCTGAATTTCTTCCTATCAGCCTAATCCCACTTGCAAGGTCCCCTCCCAGCCTCCCCCCCAAAAACCTTTAATTTGCGGGGGGGGGGAAGAGAAGGGAGAGAGAGAGAGAGAGAGAGCGCCAGATGGAGGAGGAAAAAAATCTTGCTGCAGGGGCAATTTGGAGGGAGGCAGGGAGGAGAGGGAGAGAGGGAGAGGGGAAGGAGGGGGAGAGGGAGAAAAATAGGGAGGGAGAGAGTGGGAAGGGGAGAGAGAGAGAGTGCAAGAGAGGGAGGGAGAGAGAAAGTGGGAGAGAGACGGAGAAAAATGGGGAGGGAGAGTGGGAGGGAGAGACGGGGAGGGAGGAGGAGGGAGGGAGGGGAAGAAAGGGAGGGAGAGAGAAAGCGGGAGAGAAATGGAGAAAAATAGGGAGGGAGAGAGTGGGAAGGGGAGAGAGAGCACAAGAGAGGGAGGGAGAGAGAAAGTGGGAGAGAGGGACGGAGAAAAATGGGGAGGGAGAGACAGGGAGGGAGGAGGAGGGAGGGGAAGAAAGGGAGGGAGAGAGAAAGTGGGAGAGAAATGGAAAAAAATAGGGAGGGAGAGAGTGGGAAGGGGAGAGAGAGCACAAGAGCGGGAGGGAGAGAGAAAGTGGGAGAGAGACAGAGAAAAAGGGAGGGAGAGTGGGACGGAGAGACAGGGAGGGAGGAGGAGGGAGGGAGGGGAAGAAAGGGAGGGAGAGAGAAAGTGGGAGAGAGGGACGGACAAAAATAGGGAGGGAGAGACAGGGAGGAGGAGGGACGGAGGGGAAGAAAGGGAGGGAGAGAGAAAGCGGGAGAGAGATGGAGAAAAATAGGGAGGGAGAGACAGGGAGAAAGAGGGAGGGAGGGAGGAGGAGGGAGGGAGGGGAAGAAAGAGGGAGAGAGAGAGAGAGAGAGAGAGAGAGAAAGAGGGAGGGTAAGGAGACGCTGCTTATGGGACAATCAGAGAAGAGACCACTTAGCCCTCAGCTGCATAACGATGGAGAGGGGGGGAAAAAAACCCTTGGAAAGCCCCCTCCCTCGTCTCTCAGGCTGAAAAAGAGACAGCGGGAGATTTGTACTTTCAGCCTTGCAAGATTTTCTGTCAAGGTAGATTTACAACAAAGTAGAACTAGTTCAGTCGGCTGTGTTTCCTCTCTTGTCTACCTAGCGAGGCTGACAATTCCAACAAGAGTTGGAAGGAGGAGGAGAAGGAGGAGGAGGAGTGTGGGGTCCCTAGTGCTCTCTGAGCTTGTTAGTTTTCTTGAAGATGTTTCATTACCCAACTATGTAACACCATCAGTGCTAGAAGGGAGCGGGGTTTGTTGAGAGGAGGAGGAGGAAGAGGAGGGGGAGGATGTGGGGTCCTTGATGCTCTCTGGGCTTGGTGGTTTCCTTGCAGATGTTTCACGACCAAACCTGGAAACATCCTCAATGCACTGATGATATTACTTAGTTGGGTCATGAAACGTCTACAACCCCCCCACCAAACTCAGTGGATCCCTCATTTCAGTCCTGAGCTGCCAATCTTCTCCTTGATCGACTACAGGGCTGTTTTTAACCCACCCAGCACCCGAATATTTGTACTGCGCCTGCTTCCCTGCAGAGCAGACCAATAGATTAAAGGCAATGAAACTCGCCCATCTCATATTTTCCGGAGCTCCTGGGAGGCGGGTGAGGGGCTGGAGAGAGGAGGGGCTGCTTCTGCCTGGCAGTGCCCTCTGGGTCCAGAGCAGGCCGAGCACAGCTCCCCTGTGCGCCCCCCCCCTGCCCCACTGAGTTTTTGAAAGTTGTCACGGGACTGGTTGTTCTAGACGGTCTTCGGATTTATCCGTCTGTTTTTATTTTTATGATTTTTTTTTCTTGTTTTCAGTTCTCTGTCCTAACGATGTTATTTTACGGGCGTGAAATCGGGGATGGTTTATTTGCTTGCATGGCCTGGGTGAGCCTCTTGATCTAGATCAGGGGTAGGCAACCTTGGCTCTTTTATGACTCGTGGACTTCAACTCCCAGAATTCCTGAGCCAGCATGGGGGAACTATGGCCCCCTCATGACTCGTGGACTTCAACTCCCAGAATTCCTGAGCCAGCATGGGGGAACTATGGCCCCCTCATGACTCGTGGACTTCAACTCCCAGAATTCCTGAGCCAGCATGGGGGAACTATGGCCCCTTCATGACTCGGGGACTTCAACTCCCAGAATTCCTCAGCCAGCATGGGGGAACTATGGCCCCTTCATGGCTTGTGGACTTCAACTCCCAGAATTCCTCAGCCAGCATGGGGGAACTATGGCCCCTTCATGGCTTGTGGACTTCAACTCCCAGAATTCCTCAGCCAGCATGGGGGAACTATGGCCCCTTCATGGCTTGTGGACTTCAACTCCCAGAATTCCTCAGCCAGCATGGGGGAACTATGGCCCCTTCATGGCTTGTGGACTTCAACTCCCAGAATTCCTGAGCCAGCATGGGGGAACTATGGCCCCTTCATGACTCCCGGACTTCAACTCCCAGAATTCCTGAGCCAGCATGGGGGAACTATGGCCCCCTCATGACTCGTGGACTTCAACTCCCAGAATTCCTGAGCCAGCCTGGCTCAGCTTGGAAACCTCTCCCTTTCCCCTCAGCACGGCTGGCTCAGGAATTCTGGGAGTTGAAGTCCACCAGTCATAAAAGAGCCAAGGTGGCCCACCCCTGCTCTAGATTGAGGCAGGGCTGAAGGGTGGGAAAATAAAAACCCGTCAATCAAGGCAGACCCCCCCTCGCTTTGCCCATGGATGACTCAGAGTCTGCCCAGGAGGCAGATGGGGGGGGGGAGGCCTGGGGCAGAAGCAGCCCCCTGCGACATGCTTGTTGTCATCGAGTCCCTTCCCCTTTCCCTCCTCCCCCCCCCGTCCTCCCCATTCTGCCCAAGCTCAGACGAGGGGAGATTCTGCAGCCCCCCCCCCGCCCCCACGGGGACACATGTGAACAATTAGCTTGAAATGACGCCAAAGGGAAAAACAGCTGGAATAATTTTATGGTTGCAAGTTGAGGTTCTAAGGGCCAAGTTAGATTTCAGCTGCGGGTTCAGCGATGCCATGCCTTGGCCCCGAATTCCCTTTCTGGGGTTGGAAAAGGGGAGGGGAGGGGAGGGAGGAAGGGGTGAGAGGAAGGAAGGAAGGAAGGAAGGAAGGAAAAGGAATAGATCAGGAAGGGAAGGAGGAGATGAAGAACACAGGGAGAAAAGGAAAGGAAGCAAATAGATGAGGAAGGGAAGGAAACAGGAAAGGAAATAGATGAAAGAAAGGGAAGGAAAAAATAAAGAAAAGAGGATATAGGAGAGGAAAGGAAAGGAAAAGAAAGGAGAGGAAAGGAAAGGAAGAGAAAGATAAAAGGAAAGGAAGGGAAAGAAGGAAAGAGAAAAGGAAAGGAAAAGAAAGGAGAGGAGAGGAAAGGAAAAGAAAAGAGAGGAAAGGAAAGAGAAAGGAAAGGAAGAGAAAGAAGGGAAAGAAGGGAAAGAAGGAAAGGAAAAGAAAAGAAAAGAAAGGAGAGGAAAGGAAAAGAAAAGAGAGGAGAGGAAAGGAAAGAAAGGAAAGAAAAGGAAGGGAAGGGAAAGAAGGAAAGGAAAGGAAAAGAAAAGAAAGGAGAGGAAAGGAAAGGAAAAGAAAAGAGAGGAAAGAGAAAGGAAAGGAAGAGAAAGAAGGAAGGGAAAGAAGGAAAGGAAAAGAAAAGAAAAGAAAGGAAGAGAAAGGAAAGGAAAAGAAAAGAAAAGAGAGGAAAGGAAAGAGAAAGGAAAGGAAGAGAAAGAAAGAAAGGAAGGAAAGGAAAGGAAGAAGAAAGGAAAAGAAAAGAAAGGAAGGGAAGGGAAAGGAAAGGAAAAGAAAAAAGGAGAGGAAAGGAAAAGAAAAGAGAGGAAGGAAAAGAGAAAGGAAGGAAGAGAAAGAAGGAAAGGAAGGAAAGGAAGAGAAAGGAAGGAAGGGAAAGAAGGAAAGGAAAAGGAAAAGAAAAGAAAGGAGAGGAAAGGAAAAGAAAAGAGAGGAAAGAGAATGGAAAGGAAGAAAAAGAAGGAAAGGAAGGGAAAGAAGGAAAGGAAAGAAAAGAAAAGAAAGGAGTAGAAAGGAAAGGAATAGAAAGAAAGAGAGGAAAGGAAAGAGAAAGGAAAGGAAGAGAAAGAAGGAAAGGAAAGGAAAAGAAAAGAAAGGAAGAGAAGGGAAAGGAAAGGAAAGGAAAAGAAAAGAAAGGAAGGGAAGGGAAAGGAAGGGAAGGGAAAGGAAAGAAAAGAAAAAAGGAGAGGTAAGGAAAGGAAAGAAAAGAGAGGAAAGGAAAGAGAAAGGAAAGGAAGAGAAAAAAGGAAAGGAAGGGAAAGAAGGAAAGGAAAGGAAGAAGGAAAGGAAAAGAAAGAATGGAAAGGAAGGGAAAGAAGGAAGGAAAAGAAAGAAAAGAAAGGAGAAGAAAGGAAAGGAAAGAAAGAAAAGAGAGGAAAGGAAAGAGAAAGGAAAGGAAAGGAAAGAAGGAAGGAAAAGAAAAGAAGGAGGGAAGGGAAAGGAAAGGAAGGAAAGAAGGAAAGGAAAAGAGGAGAGGAAAGGAAAAAGGAACCCTCAGATGGGGGTAGAGCAGGGCACCCGGGGGCCGGTCCCACGAAGATCGGCTTCCAGCGCCCTGCTGCCTCCAGACACACGGCTGGGCTGGCTGATGGACAGGGGCAGGTGGCCTCCTCCCCTTGCTCCTTGTGGGGGCCCCCTCTCCCGTGTCCCCAGGAGCCCCCCCCACCTTCCTCAGCACAGCACAGTATTGGGGGGCCCAGTGTCCGACAGAGCAACCCAAAGAAAAGGGCTAATGGGCAGGCGTAACCGGTAGGGGCAGGCGTAACCGGTAGACTGCAAACATGAGCAGAGAGTCCTGGAATGACAATTCACACTTCAGCCCAGCGTTTCTTGTCGCTTACGGAGACGATCAATCAATCGGTCAGTCAAACCTCCCCACCGAGCACCTTCTCCAGCCTTGTGTCTCCCCGTTTCCTTCTCCATTCGGTGTGTGTGTCTCTGTGTGTGTCTCTCCCTTATTCTTGTTTGCAAGGGTATCTTGGTCAGGATTGTCAGCTCTCCGGTGACCCCTTTTAGCAGAGACGTTGGGGCTGAATCTCGGGGCCGTAAATAAACCGAGGAAGGTTTTGTGGGAAGAAGAGGACAGCAACCCCTGGCCCATCCTCTGGGGTCTGCAACGCAGCTGCCCTGGGCTTTTAACAGCTCTGGGCAGCCCCCCCTCCCGTTGCCCTCCCTGAAAAGACATAAAGCTGAAAGCAATTTAGGCAGAGGTCCAGGATGGAAGGAAGGGGGGGGGGAAATGAGGACGAGAGTCTGACTTCCAAATATTAGGAGAATTCCGCTTTCCGCTACCTCACCTTTGGCCTGCCTTTGTCTGCCGCTTTGCAAGCCAAGATGGGAACCGGAGGCTGGCAAGGGAAGCTTTGGGACCGGCTGGGAGCCTTTTCCAAACCTTTGCCATGGAGAGGATGGAATTCCCATGGGTTTCATCGGCTTTCAAAACAACAGAGTTGGAATACTGCATCCAGTTTTGGTCACCGCGATGTAAAAAAGATGCCGAGACTCTAGAAAGAGTGCAGAGAAGAGCAACAAAGAGGATCAGGGGACTGGAGGCTAAAATATATAAGGAACAGCTGCTGGAATTGGGCATGTCTAGTTTAATGAAGAGAAGGACGAGGGGGGACATGATAGCAGCCTTCCAGTATCTCAGGGGCTGCCCCAAAGAAGAGGGAGTCAAGCTATTCTCCAAAGCACCTGAAGGCAGGACAAGAACCAATGGGTTGAAACTAATCAAGGAGAGAAGCAACCTGGAACTAAGGAGAAACTTAGCCGGGGGTGGTCTAGGACAGGGGTCGGCAACCTTAAACATTCAAAGAGCCACTTGGACCCGTTTCCCAGAGAAAAGAAAACACTGGGAGCCACAAAACTTGTGCGCGTGCGCAAGGGGGGGGGGAGCTTGATTGAAGAGTTTAATTAAAAAGAAATACAGGCTGCTGTGCATGAGTTCTCTCTCTCTCTCTCTCTCTCTCTCTCTCCACCCCCCCCCCCCGATCTTCTGCTCACCTGGCCAGCTGGCCTCACGCTGTTCTCCGATAAGCTGACACACATTCTTATTGGGCTGGGTCTCCTGCGCTTGGTCTTCCAGTCCTCTTCCCCCACTCAGTGTGCGTGAGAGACAGAGAGAGAGAGAGAGAGAGAGAGAGAGAGAGAGCGCACTGCTGATGCTTGCTGCTTACTGCGGAGACGCAGCAAAGGCAGGAGCCCTGCCGAATAAGCTTGTCAGCTTGTTGGAGAACAGCATGAGGCAGAAGATCAGAGAGAGAGAGAGAGAGAGAGAGGAAGTGCACATGCCTCTCTCTCTCTCTCTCTCTCTCTCTCTCTCTCTCCACCACCCCCCCGATCTTCTGCTCACCTGGCCAGCTGGCCTCACGCTGTTCTCCGATAAGCTGACACACATTCTTATTGGGCTGGGTCGGGTCTCCTGCCCTTGGTCTTCCAGTCCTCTTCCCCCACTCAGTGTGCGTGAGAGAGAGAGAGAGAGAGAGAGAGAGAGAGAGAGAGAGAGAGAGAGAGAGAGAGAGAGAGAGAGAGAGCACTGCTGATGCTTGCTGCTTACTGCGGAGACGCAGCAAAGGCAGGAGCCCTGCCGAATAAGCTTGTCAGCTTGTTGGAGAACAGCATGAGGCAGAAGATCAGAGAGAGAGAGAGAGAGAGAGAGAGAGAGAGAGAGAGAGAGAGAGAGAGAGGAAGTGCACATGCCTCTCTCTCTCTCTCTCTCTCTCTCTCTCTCTCTCTCTCTCTCTCTCCAAATGGCGGAGGAGGACTGGAGCTGCAGGAGAAGGTTGAAAGAGCCGCATGCGGCTCCAGAGTCACGGGTTTCCTGACAATTAGAACATTTAACCAGTGGAACCACCTGCCTCCAGAAGCTGTGAATGCTCCATCACTGGAAGTTTTAAAGAAGAGACTGGACAGCCATTTGTCCGAAATGGTGTAGGGTTTCCTGCCTGAGCAGAGGATTGGACTAGATGACCTCCAAGGTCCCTTCCAGCTTCTATTCTATTCTATTCTATTCTATTCTATTCTATTCTTCTCTCCCCAGGGGAAACTCATGAAAGTGCTAGAGAGAGAGAAAGAGAAAAAGAGAGAAAAAGAGACAGAGAAGGAGAAAGAAAAAAGAGGGAGTGAGAGAAAGAGAGAGGAGGAGAGACAAAGAGAAGAAAGGGAGTGAGAGAAAGACAGAGAAAGAGGGGAGAGAGAGAAAGAAAAAAGAAAGAGGAAGGAGGGAGGGAAAGAGGGGAAGAAAGAAAAGAAAGGGAGTGTAAGAGAAAGAGAAAGAGGAGAGACAAAAGAAAAGGAGTGAGAGAAAGAGACAGTGAAAGAGAGACAGGATAGAGAAAGAAAAAAGGGAGTGAGGGAAAGAGAAAAAGGGAGAGGGGAGAGAGAAAGAGAAAGGGAGAGAGAGAATGAGAGGAGAGAAAGAAAAAGGAGTGAAAGTGACAGGAGAGAGAAAAAGAAAGAGAGAAAGAAAAAGAAAGGGAAAGAGAGAGAAAGAAAAAGAAAGGGAGAGGAGAGAGAAAGAAAAAGAACGGGAGTGAGAAAGAGAGAGTCAGAGAGAAAGAGAAGAGAAAAAGAAAGGGAGTGAGAGAGACACAGAGACAGAGGGGAGAGAGAAAGAGGAAAAAAAAGAAAGAGAGGGAGTCAGAGAGAGTCAGAGAGTGTCCCTTTCACACTGCCAAGACCTCCATTAATTGGGGACTATGTTCTATTTAACAAGACAGGGTAAATATTTAAAGTAGATTTGTGAGCACGGAGGTTGCAAGATCTGAGCAAAGGATCCCTTGGGGATCGGGTTACGGCAGGCTCCAGATGGAAAGGATCCCAGCTCCCCGCTGGAACCCAGCCCAGCCAAGAACAGCCCGGATCCTTCCAGACCCTCAGTGTGACAGCAACAACACCAGCATCAAGGAGAGCGCCCAACCAGCGGATCAAACCCCCAGCTTTCATCCTGATAATTCAATTCCAACTTTGAAGGGAAAGTAATTGCAAGCAGGTGGCTTGGCTCCGAGCACCCGTCTCCATTGGCAAGTGACCGGGAGAACCGGAGGCTGGACATCCACTGGGGGTGGTCACTCTGGCAAAAGGAGGGGGGGGGGAGGAGGAGGAATAGAGGAAGGAGAAGGAGGAGAGGAAGGAGGAGAAGGAAGAGGAAGGAGGAGGAGGAGGAATAGAGAGAGGAGAAGGAGAGGAAAAGGAGAGGAGGAGGAGGAGGAAGGAGGAGAGGAAGGAGGAGGAGGAGGAAGGAGGAGGAGGAGGAATAGAGAAAGGAGGAGGAAAGGAAGGAGAAGGAGAAGGAGAGGAAGGAGGAGGAGGAATAGATAAAGGAGGAGGAGAGGAAGGAGGAGGAGGAGAAGGAAGAGGAAGGAGGAGGAGGAGGAATAGAAAAAGGAGAAGGAGGAGAAGGAGAGGAAGGAGAAGGAGAGGAAGGAGGAAGAGGAAGGAGGAGGAGGAGGGGGAGGAGGAAGGAGGAGGAGGAGGAAGAGGATGGAGGAGGAGGAGGAGGAAGGAGAAGGAGAGGAAGGAGGAGGAGGAAGAGGAAGGAAGAGGAGGATTAGAGGAAGGAGGAGGAGAGGAAGGAGGAGGAGGAGGAGAAGGAAGAGGAAGGAGGAGGAGGAATAGAGAAAGGAGAAGGAGGAGAAGGAGAGGAAGGAGAAGGAGGAGGAGGAGGAGAGGAAGGAGGAGGAGGAAGAGGAAGGAGGAGGAGGAATAGAGAAAGGAGAAGGAGGAGAAGGAGAGGAAGGAGAAGAGGAGGAGGAGAGGAAGGAGGAGGAGGAAGAGGAAGGAGGAGGAATAGAGAAAGGATAAGGAGGAGAAGGAGAGGAAGGAGAAGAGGAGGAGGAGAGGAAGGAGGAGGAGGAGGAAGAGGAAGGAGGAGGAGGAATAGAGAAAGGAGAAGGAGGAGAAGAGAGGAAGGAGGAGGAGGAGGAGGAGGAGGAATAGAAAAAGGAGAAGGAGGAGAAGGAGAGGAAGGAGAAGGAGGAGGAGGAAGGAGAAGGAGAGGAAGGAGGAGGAGGAAGAGGAAGGAGGAGGAGGAGGAGGAGGAGGAAGGAGAAGGAGAGGAAGGAGGAGGAGGAAGAGGAAGGAGGAGGAGGAGGAGGAAGGAGAAGGAGAGGAAGGAGGAGGAGGAAGAGGAAGGAGGAGGAGGAATAGAGGAAGGAGGAGGAGAGGAAGGAGAAGGAGAAGGAGGAGGAGGAGAAGGAAGAGGAAGGAGGAGGAGGAATAGAGAGAGGAGAAGGAGGAGGAGAGGAAAAGGAGAGGAGGAGGAGGAAGGAGGAGAGGAAGGAGGAGGAGGAGGAAGGAGGAGGAGGAATAGAGAAAGGAGGAGGAAAGGAAGGAGAAGGAGAAGGAGGAGGAGGAGGAGGAGGAATAGATAAAGGAGGAGGAGAGGAGGAGGAGGAGGAGAAGGAAGAGGAAGGAGGAGGAGGAGGAATAGAAAAGGAGAAGGAGGAGAAGGAGAGGAAGGAGAAGGAGAGGAAGGAGGAGGAGGAAGAGGAAGGAGGAGGAGGGGGAGGAGGAAGGAGGAGGAGGAGGAAGAGGAAGGAGGAGGAGGAGGAGGAAGGAGAAGGAGAGGAAGGAGGAGGAGGAAGAGGAAGGAAGAGGAGGATTAGAGGAAGGAGGAGGAGAGGAAGGAGAAGGAGGAGGAGGAGAAGGAAGAGGAAGGAGGAGGAGGAATAGAGAAGGAGAAGGAGGAGAAGGAGAGGAAGGAGAAGGAGGAGGAGGAGGAGGAAGAGAGGAAGGAGGAGGAGGAAGAGGAAGGAGGAGGAGGAATAGAGAAAGGAGAAGGAGAGGAAGGAGAAGGAGGAGGAGGAGGAGGAGGAGAGGAAGGAGGAGGAGGAAGAGGAAGGAGGAGGAGGAATAGAGAAAGGAGAAGGAGGAGAAGGAGAGGAAGGAGGAGGAAGGAGGAGGAGGAGGAATAGAAAAAGGAGAAGGAGGAGAAGGAGAGGAAGGAGAAGGAGGAGGAGGAAGGAGAAGGAGAGGAAGGAGGAGGAGGAAGAGGAAGGAGGAGGAGGAGGAGGAGGAGGAAGGAGAAGGAGAGGAAGGAGGAGGAGGAAGAGGAAGGAGGAGGAGGAGGAGGAGGAGGAGGAAGGAGAAGGAGAGGAAGGAGGAGGAGGAAGAGAAGGAGGAGGAGGAATAGAGGAAGGAGGAGGAGAGGAAGGAGAGGAAGGAGAAGGAGGAAGGAGGAGGAATAGAAAAAGGAGAAGGAGAAGGAGAGGAAGGAGGAGGAGGAGGAGGAGGAGGAGGAGAGGATGCTCACCCATGTTAAAGTTGCTAAAGGTCATGTGTCTGACTAATGAAACACTTCAAAGAACTTTCAGGCATTGTTTAACCTAAAAAGCCTTTATTAGTGTAACGGAGTGTCAGCACGGCATGGAGGATGCCAAGATCAGAATTTCCCTTCCTTTGCACATAACATTCCAGGCATTTCCCCTCCCCTGTTTTGAGGTCATGATTCACATCTTCCAATTAACCTGGAGGGCAAAGATTCCCCTTCCCTTCCACGGGCTTTCCCCTCCACTCCCATTCTCATCTGAATCAATGCTAAAAGTACCAGACGGTTCTGCCTGTTTTGCTGAAGCAAGAATATTCCACTGACACTTAAGGCTGAAAAGCCTTGCTCTGGAAGATCAGAATCCTTTGAAAGACAACCTGGAGGTCATTTAGTCCAGGAAATCCATCAGATGACAAGGAAACCTTAAGAAAAGACTTGCGGGGGGGGGGGGGGTAAAGGGGGGACCCCTCCCCCAGCAAAAACACCAGTCTGTGTGTTTGAAAATCAGAGGCAAAGAATTTGGAATTCTGCGGGGGTTTTCGATGAAAAGGCCAATCCTCTTTCAAGGGCGCCAGAGACAAACCCTTTTTGAATTTGCTTTGAATTTGGGCCAGCTGAAATTTTGGGTGGCCTTGATGGAAATGGAGACCCTTGTCTGTTCAATTTCTACACTGCTGGACTTCCAACTACTGTGACAGACAGGCAAGGGAGCCGTAGAGGCTGGCCCAAGGCAGGAAGTCAGGGAGACTGACACAGGAAGGGCTCGGAGGAGAGAGAAGCCCACTTCCAGCTTCTGGCATTTCTATCTATCTCTGTCATCTGTCTGTCTGTCTATCCATCTACTCTTTCTTTCTATCTATCATCTACCTATCTACCTATTATCTACGTGTCTGTCTGTCTGTCTATCTATCATTCATTTATTTATTCATCCATCCATCATCCGTCCATCGATCGAATCTTCCTATCAACCTATATCTCTACCTACCTATTATCTATCTATCTATCTATCTATCTATCTATCTATCTATCTATCTATCTATCTATCTATCTATCTATCTATCTGAGCTGAGGTGGCGCAGCAGTTAGAGTGCAGTATACTGCAGGCCACTTTAGCTGACTGTGTTCAGCAGGTCAGCGGTTCAAATCTCACCGGCTCAAGGTTGACTCAGCCTTCCATCCTTTCGGGGTAGGTCAAAGGAGGACCCAGATTGTTGGGGGCAATGCAAATATATATATACATTGCTTACTGGTGTACACCGCTTAGAGAGTGCTCGCACTTAAAGCGGTATATAAGTCTCATAAATAAATCTATCTATCTATCTATCTATCTATCTATCTATCTATCTATCTATCTATCTATCTATCTATCTATCTATCTATCTATCTATCTATCTATCTATCTATCATCTATCATTCATCCATATCCATCCATCCAATCTTCCTATGTACCTATTATCTACCTACCTACCAACCTACATATCTATCTCTCTATCATTCATTTATCCATCCATCATCCATCCTATCTCTCTCTCTCTCTCTCTCTCTCTCTCTCTCTCTATCTATCTATCTATCATCTATCTATCATTCATCCATCATCCATCTATCCAATCTTCCTATCTACCTATATTATCTACCTACCTACCTATCTCTCTATCATCCATCCATCATCCATCCATTCTATCTATCTATCTATCTATCTATCTATCTATCTATCTATCTATCTATCTATCTATCTATCTATCTATCTATCTATCTATCTATCTATCTATCTATCTATCTATCAATCTTTCATTCATCTATCCATCCATTATCCATCATCCATCCATCCATCCATCCTTTTGTGTGTGTGTGTGTGTCCGCGCATATATCTGCACGTGCACATCTGTGTAGTGTGGACTCCAGGAAACGGAACTTCTCCCAGGATCAAAGGCACCGCAACAAAGGGTGAAAGAAACGCAAAGGTTTCTGGCCAACTCCAGTAGCTGCTAAGCGAACCGCTTAATGCGAACCAGGCTGAAAAAGGAAACAAAGATTAGGGATCACAAAGGGAGGGAGGAAAAGGCTCCACACGGTTTGCCTCTTGGGGGGGGTGGCGGATTCCTCTTCCTCAAGTGAGCAAAGCACTAATTTTTCAGGAGAAGGGAAGTTTCACCCAGCCCCAGTATGCTCCCCATAGGAACTAGCTTGATTTGGGATCACACAGGGAATCTTGGTGCGCTGCTTGGTGCTTGTGTCTTGTGTGCCCGTTGTGGTGCTCGCGGGCGCCAAAGTACCCAGCAGAAACTGTACCGGTGCCCCAATTGCGTCCGGGCACCCCAGTTTTATTTTCATCTTTAAAAAAAAAAAACATTTACGCTTTTGAAAAAAAAACAATCTGCATTTAAAAATAGCTTCGGCCGATTAGAAGGCCAGCCGGCCGCGTGATCTTGAGTTGTGTGCTTTAGCTGCACACGGTGCCACGTTGTGCTTTTTTTAACCTTGTTGTAGGGCAGCTTGCTTCAATTGTTTCCCCGACTGTTCTTTCGCAGATGTTTTCTTGTTCCTGCTCTGGGGGACTTCTAAAGAAAGAGCGCTGTAAGCAGGGAAGAATAAACAAATTAACGACAAAAGCGATTTCCAAGACGTTCCAGCAAGTTCCAGGGGCGCGGAAGACAAGGCAGAGATGAGTCGGGCGGTGGAGAGAATCCTGGAACCTAGAGGAGCACCTCGGCGGCCTTCGGCTGAGTGGGCGTGGTGCAACAGGCCACACCCACCCCGCCAGCCATTTTGTGAGAGCGCCCGAGGCCTCAGCATCCCAAAGGGCGGAGCTCCCTTCAACCCTGGCGTGGTATTGGGGATCTGAAGGACTGAAAAGATCCAGTTTGTGGAAGAAACAGACACCCCTCTCCCTGAGGATCACAAAAGAGGAAAGACTCCCAAATCAGGAGTGTGTGTTGGAGCAGGATGGGGCCAGGCTTCACTTGAAAAGTCCAGTCAGGTTTTTCCAGGGGAATCCCTGCCCTTCCCACTTAGGGGAAGAGGAAGCAGTGGTTGACTTGAGGGTGCTAGCAGCAGAGCCCACAAGGACGAGGTGGCCGGCTCGTGGGATAGACAACATCACCACCAGAGGGATCTGTAGCTGGCTGACAAACCTTACTCAATGAGTAGTCCTCAATAGAACTACATCCACATGGAGAGAAGTAAGCAGTGGGGGTCCCACAAGGCTCCGTCTTGGGCCCAGGACTCTTCAGTATCGTCATTAATGACTTAAGATAAGGAAATTGAAGGGGAACTCATCAAATTTGCAGAGGACACCAAACCGGCAGAAGTAGCCAACACCCCAGAAGACGGGCTTAGGATCCAAAAAGATCTTGACAGACTTGAACAAGGGGCTCTATCCAACAAAATGAGTCTCAATGTGGAGAAAAGCAAAGTTTTATATTTAGGCAGGAAAAAGCAAAGGTTCAAGCACAGATTGGGCGAGACCTGGCTTAAAAACAGTAACTGTGAGAGGGACCTTGGAGTCCTAGTGGACGATCCCTTGACCAGGAGCCGGTGATGTGCAACAGCAGCCGAAAAAAGCTAATACAATCCTTGGTTGTATAAACAGAGGCATAGAATCAAGATCACGCAAGGTATTAGAACTGTTTTATAAAACCCTAGTCCAGTGGTTCTCCACCTGTGGGTCGGGACCCCATTTGGGGTCGAACGACCATTTCATGGGGGTCGCCAAACAAGGCAGTCCGCCATTTTTCCCCCTTTTCTTTGGCCACGCCCCTGGCATCCAGTGATGTATAAGTGGTTGGGGGGTCATCACAACATGGGGAACTGTATTATGGGGTCGCAGCATTAGAAAGGTTGAGAACCACTGCCCTAGTAAGACCACACCTGGAATACTGCAGCAATTTTGGTCACCATGTCACAAAAAAGATGTTGAAAGTTTGGAAAACATTCAGAGAAGAGCAACTAAGGGGATCCAAGGCCTGGAGGCTAAAACATACAAAGAACGGCTGTGAGACTTGGATTTGGCTAGTCTAGAGAAAAGAAGAAATAGGGAGGGGGGGCATGATAGCAGCGTTCCAGTATCTGAGGGGCTGCCACAAGGAAGAGGGGGGGGTCACATTATTCACCAAAGCACCCGAGGGAAGGGCGAGAAACAATGGTTGGAAACTGATCAAAGAGAGAAGCAAAGGACAATTGACCAGTGGAACAGCTCTCCTCCAGAAGCTAAGCTGTGCTGGCTCAGGAATTCTGGGAGTTGAAGTCCACGAGTCATCAAAGAGCCAAGGTTGCCCACCCCTGCAAAAAGTCCCCCTAATATCTTTCAGGTGGGCACACACCCGCCCCTTCCCCATCTGGAAAGCGCCTCTTGCAGGAAGCATTGGCTGAAAAGGCTTAATGTCCAACATCTGCCCAGGGGAGGGAGGGGGACTCGGCCAATAGAGAGGCGAGACGGGATGGGTGTGTCACCCTTCTGGAATGAGGAGATGAGTCAACTGGCAGGGTCGAAGGCTGGGGAGGGGGCTCCCGGCAGAGAGGAGCCCAGCGCAAAGGAGGAAAAAGGCTCGTGCCCCCCCCAATTTGTTGGGGCTCCCAACACTGGAGGTTTTGAGGAAGAGATTGGCCGGCCATTTGTCTGAAATGGAATAGGGTCACCTGCTTGAGCCGGAGGAGGGGGGGGAGTGTGTGGACTAGAAGTCTTCTGAAGTCCACATCTGGAATACCTGCAACCAGTTTTGGTCATCCTACCACAAAAATAGATGTTGAGAGCTTGGAAAAAGTGTAGAGAAGAGCAACGAAGACGATCAGAGGCCTGGAAACTAAAACCTACAAAAAACGGCTGCAGGAAGAGACTGGACAGCCATTTGTCCGAAATGGTCTAGGGCAGTGATTCTCAACCTTTCTAATGCCGTGACCCCATAATACAGTTCCCCATGTTGTGGTGACCCCCAAGTGGGTGTGGCCACCAATAAGAGGGAGTAGGACAGCTAGGGAAAAGGGAAAAAAATGGCGGACAGCATGGTTTGGTGACCCCCGTGAAATGGTCATTCGACCCCAAATGGGGTCCCGACCCACAGGTTGAGAACCACTGGTCTAGGGTTTCCTGCCTGAGCAGGGGGTTGGACTAGATGACCTCTAAGGTCCCTTCCAACTTTCTTCTTCTTCTTCTTCTTCTTCTTCTTCTTCTTCTTCTTCTTCTTCTTCTTCTTCTTCTTCTTCTTCTTCTTCTTCTTCTTCCTCTCCTTCTCCTTCTCCTTCTCCTTCTCCTCTTCCTTCTCCTTATTATTACTTGGGTTTGGCTAGTCTAGAGAAAAGAAGGACTAGGGGAGACATGATAGTAGTGTTCCAGTATCTGAGGGGCTGCCACAAAGAAGAGGGGGTCACGTTATTTACCAAAGCACCAGAGGGAACGACGAGAAACAATGGTTGGAAACTGACCAATGAGAGAAGCAACCTGGAATTAAGGAGGAACTTCCTGACAGTGAGGACCATCAACCAGTGGAACAGCTTGTCACCAGAAATGGTGGGAGCTCCATCACTGCAGGTTTTTAAGAAGAGACTGGACAGTCACTTGTCTGAGATGGTCTAGGTGCTCCTGCTTGAGCAGGGGGCTGGACTAGAAGACCTCCAAGGTCCCTTCCAGCTCTATTCTGATTGACTGAACCCTGTTATTCCATTGAAAGGCTCAGATTTAATGGGGAGGGGGGACTCTGACAGCAAATCCATTGCCTTCCTCCGTCCCAAGCAGCTTGAGAACGGAAAACACCTGGAGGCATTTCAATGCAGCTTGCTGATGCACAATTAAGCTGGATTTACTTAACAACCGTATGATTTCCTTAACAAGCGTGGCAAAGAAAAAAAAGGGGGATAAAATTGGTTGTGGTCACACGGTGCTTCAGACGAACAGCCACTTGGCTTAGCGATAGGAAGCCCTGTCCCAATTTCAGTCATAAGTCAAGGACTTCCTGTATTAAGGTAGCAGTTGGATCCCTGATTCCCGGGGATTAAGCCCTCTTGAACCCAGTGGGTTTACCGCTCAACGGGGGGGGGAGCACTGTAAACCTTGGAGAGGTGGAGAGCCCCCTCCTCCTCCTCTCCCCTCCCACTTCTTTCCCTCTTTCTAAAAACTCTGGCTGCCTTCACACAACCCTCCAGATTCTGCAAACCGGGAGCTGGCCAGGCAATCTGGAGGGATGCTGAGAGAGCGTGGGCTTTGCACGCTGGGTGAGCTGAGACCTGAAGCCATCCTAAGGTGGTTTGCACGCTTGCTTCATGTGGTTGCCACACCTCTGTTGCACATGGCTAAGCTGGGTTTAGAGCAGCGGTTCTCAACCTGTGGGTCGTGACCCCTTTGGGGGTCGAATGACCCTTGCAGAGGGGTCGCCTAAGACCATCGGAAAACACATATTTCCGATGGTCTTAGGAACCGAGACACTGCTCCTCTATGTTGTGGTTCCGGCTAATGAAACATTCCAAAGAACTTCCAGGCATTGATTTTCCTAAAAGTCTTTTATTGTTACAAAATGTCGGCACAGGCACAACGGAGGGATGCTAGGATCTAAGTTCTCTTCCTCTGAGCAGTTCAATTATCAGCGTATTCCCTCCCTAAATTAGCCATATCTCACATTACCCAATTAGTGTGAAGGTCAAAGGTTCCCTTCCTCTTTTCTTTACCGGGCTTTACCTCCAACCCCCCTTCTGCTCTGTATTAACCCCATAATTACCAGACAATTCTGCATATTGTCAAAAGCAAGAATATACAATATTTGCAGCATTGACAATTAGTGTGAAGGTCAAAGGTTTCCTTCCTCTTTCTTTCCCGGGCTTTACCCCCAACCCCCCTTCTGCTCTGTATTAACCCCATAATTACCAGACAATTCTATATATTGTCGAAAGCAAGAATATACAATATTTGCAGCGTTGACACTTTATCCCAGGGCTTTTCAACCGGGATACCGACTGAACATTCCAACGCCCACACGCTGGGAAACCGATCCGGGCACCGCAGCAGAAGCTGCAAACTGGGGGATCCCTGCCGCCGCCGGCAGAGCCGGTACAATGGAGCGCTAGCCAGCTGCTTCAACCAGGTGCTGGCGGCCTCCTCGGGATGCCCCGCTCCTGATTGGCCCTGCGCCCGGGCACCCCACCCCCTGAGAAGTGCGGCCAGGAAGTCCCTTTCCCGGGGAACCGTGCGATCCCGACGCTACTGTAGGCCCTGCTGCCCGGAAGGCGCACCAGAGTCCCGCTCCTGGGAAGACGATCGGCTCGCTCCTCTCCCATCGCCCGCTCTGTCCAGCTCGAGCCTGGCTGGAGCAGCATTGGTCCTTCGAAAGGTGGCTGCTTCAAGGTCACACGGGCAGCCCTCAGCCACTCCCCTCCCCTCCGCACCTCCAAATCGATCCCTGATGGGAGAGAGAGAGGGAGGGAGGGAGGGAGGAAGAGGGAGAGAGAAAAAGAGAGGGAGAGGAAGAGAGAGAGAAAGAGAGGGAGAAAGAGAGAGGGAGAAAGAGAAAGGAAGGGAGAGAGAGGGAGAGAAAGGGAGGAAGGGAGAAAAAGGGAGAGAGAAATAGGGAGAGAAAGAGAGAAAGAGAAAAGGAGAGAGAAATAGGGAGAGAGAAAGGGAGAGAGAGGCAGAAAGAAAGAGGGAGAAAGAGAAAGGAAGGGAGAGAGAGGGCAAGAGAGGGAGGGAGGGAGAAAGAGGGAGAGAGGGAGAGAAATAGAGAGGGAGAAAGAGAAAGGAAGGGAGAGGGAGGGAGAGAAAGGGAGGGAGAGAGAAAGAGGGAGGGAGCGAGAAATAGAGAGGGAGAGAGAAAGAGAAATAGCGAGGGAGAGAGAAAGGGAGAGAGAGAGAGGGAGAGGAAAAAAAGAGAGAGGGAGAGAGAAAGAAAGGGAGAGAAAGAGGGAGAAAGATAGGGAGAAAGAAAGGGAGAAAGGGAGAAAGAGGAAGAGGAAGGGAGAAAGAGGGAGGGAGAGAGGGAAGGAGAGAGAAAGAGGGAGAGAGAAATAGAGAGGGAGAGAGAGAGGGAGAGAGAAAAAAAGAGAGAAAGAGGAGAGAGAAAGAAAGGGAGAGAAAGAGGGAGAAAGATAGGGAGAAAGGGAGAAAGAGAAAGAGGAAGGGAGAGAGAGGGAGGGAAAGAGGGAAGGAGAGAGAAAGAGAGAGAGAGAAATAGGGAGAGAGAGAGGGAGAGAGAAAGAGAAAGAGGGAGAGGGAAAGAAAGGGAAAGAGGGAGAAAGAAAGGGAGAAAGAAGGAGAAATAGAAAGAGGAAGGAAGAGAGAGGGAGGGAAAGAGGGAAGGAGAGAGAAAGAGAGAGAGAGAAAGAGGGAGAGAGAAATAGAGAGGGAGAGAGAGAGGGAGAGAGAAAGAGAAAGAGGGAGAGAGAAAGAAAGGGAAAGAGGGAGAAAGAAAGGGAGAAAGAAGGAGAAAGAGAAAGAGGAAGGAAGAGAGAGGGAGGGAAAGAGGGAGAAAGAAAGAAAGAAAGAGGGGGAGAGAGGTTAAATTAGTAACAGGATTCTTAAGCAAAATCGCAGTTATGAAGTAGCAACGAAAATAATTTTATGGTTGGGGGTCACCACAACATGAGGAACTGTATTAAAGGGTCGCGGCATTAGGAAGGTTGAGAACCCCTGGTTTAGAGGTTCAGCAGCTGCAGCGTTCAACACCCCCCCCCCCCCGTTTACTACCGTGACCTGGAAAGTGACGCAAGGGCTTGTCCTGTGATCTGCTGCCAGAGGATTAACCCGGCTTTTAATGAAGGTATTGCACCTCTGGGGACTCCTCCCGCCATAAAAGCAGCCAGGAAGTTTGAATGCAGTTCTTACAACTCGGTTTTCCCTTTCGTACCTGGAAGGAGACATTCCACAGAAAAGCCACCTGTTTTTTCTCACTTTCCTTTCCGTCGTCCCCCCTGCAAGCAGAGACCCCCTTCACGGATGGGTGGGTCCGTGGAGCCTGCATTGGGAGGAGCACTCTACCTGTCTCAAAGTGGCCCTGCTTCCCTTTCAGCCCTTAATGTCAGGGATGTTTGACCGGGTGGGAGCAAACGGCTGGCATCTCAGGGATTCTCTGGGCATGTGCAGAGCATGGCCTGACAAGTCTCCTGGCCCCCTTGGCTCGTCCCACCCTTCACTCCCCACCTTTGCCTGCCTGGGGGGTGGTGGGGGGGGGAGGCAGGCCCCATCTCTTCTGCCAGTCTGAATCTCTTTTAAGGCGGATGAATCAAAAGCAGTGGCATCTGGATGGACGGGATCCAACCAGGCTCCATAAGAGCCAGGTGGTGCAGTGGTTAGAATGCAACATCAATCAATCAATCAATCAATCAATCAATCAATCAGAATAGAACTGGAAGGGATGTTGAAGGTCTTCTCGTCCAACCACCTGCTCAAGCAGGAGACCCTACACCCGTGGTTCTCAACCTTTTTAATGCCACGACCCCCAACCGGTCGTAAGTCGAGGACTACTCAATTGGTGCAGCACCGTTTGCAGACGGGGACTTTCGGCGGGCTCAGCAGGACAGAGACAGCCTGGACCATTCCTATTGGCTTTGGAAAGCCAATAGAATTAGACTCTATTCAAGAGAGTCTCTTCTATTGGCTTTCAAAAGCCAATAGAATAAAAGGGAGTAGCACAGCTAAGGAAAAGGGGGGGAAAATGGCGGACTGTGTTGTTTGGCGACCCCCGTGAAATGGTCGTTCGACCCCAAATGGGGTCCCGACCCACAGGTGGAGAACCACTGCCCTACACCATTTCAGACAAATGGGTGTCCAGTCTCTTCTTAAAAGCCTCGAGTGATGGAGCACCCACAACTTCTGGTGGCAAGCAGTTCCACTGGTTAATGGTTCTGTTAGGAAGCTTCTCCTTAATTCCAGGTTGCTTCTCTCCTTGATCAGTTTCCAACCATTGTTTCCCATCTTGCCTTCTGGTGCTTTGGGAAATAAATGCCCCCCCCTCCTCTTTGCGGCAGCCCCTCAAATACTGGAATACAGCTATCATGTCCCCCCTCCCCCAGTCCTTTTCTCTAGACTGGCCAAACTCAAATCGTGCAACGTTCTTCGTGTGTTTTAGCCTCCAGTCCCCTGATCCTCTTTGTTGCTCTTCTCTGCACTCTTTCTAGAGTCTCAACATCTTTTTTACATCGTGGTGACCAAAACTGGATGCAGGTAATCCAGGTGTGGCCTCACCAAGGCCTTGTAAAGCGGTACTAGTAACATCACATGATTTTGATTCTATGCCTCTGTTTATGCAACCCAGGATTGTATTGGGTTTTTTTGGCTGCTGCCGCACACGGCTGGCCCACGTTTAAGGGATCGTCCACTAGGATTTTTGTATTGCAGAAAATCTGTTGCAGGCTAACTCACTGCCCACTGCCAGGCGTTCGATCCTGATTAGGTTGACTCAGCCTTCCATCCTTCCCAGATCAGTAAAATCAGGATCCAGATTGTTGGGGGCAAAGAGGCTGACTCTGTAAACGGCTTAGCAAAATGAGGACCCAGATTGAAGTATTAATACCACTTTATGTTGTTGTTGTTGTTAATTGCGAAGTCGTGTCCGACCCATCGCGACCCCATGGACAACGTTCCTCCAGGTCTTCCTGTCCTCTACCATCTTCTGGAGTCCATTTAAGTTCACACCTCCTGCTTCAGTGACTCCATCCAGCCATCTCATTCTCTGTCGTCCCCTCCTTCTCTTGCCCTCCATCTTTCCCAGCATTAGGCCCTTCTCCAGGGAGTCCTTCCTTCTCATTAGGGGGCCAAAGTATTTGAGTTTCCACTTTAGGATCTGTTTCAACTTCAGGATCTTTATAAAGCCTTTATAAGGCCACATCTGGAATACCTGCATCCAGTTTTGGTCACCACATTACAAAAAAAGATGTTGAGACTTTGGAAAAAGGGCAGAGAAGAGCAGCTAGGATGATTAAAGGTCTGGAGACAAAAAGATACGAAGAACGGTTGCAGGATTTGGGGATGGCCAGTCTAGAGAAAAGAAGGAGAAAAGGGGGGGGGGCATGATAGCAGCATTCCCAGTATTTGAGGGACTGCCACAAAGAAGAGGGAGTCAAGCTATTCTCCAAAGCGCCTGAAGGCAGGACAAGAAGCAACGGATGGAAACTGATCAAGGAGAGAAGCAACTTGGAACTAAGGAGAAACTTCCTGACAGAACAATTATCCGGTGGAACAGCCTGCCTCCAGACGCTGTGGATGCTCCAACACTGGAGGCTTTTAAGAAGAGATCGGCCAGACATTTGTCCGGAATATTATAGGATCTCCTGCTTGAGCATGGGGGGGGGTTGGACTAGAAGACCTCCAAGGTTCCTTCCAGCTCTATTCTGATTCTGATGGGCTCAAGGTTGATTCATAATAATAATAACAACAACAACAACAACAACAAGTGGGAAGGGACCTTGGAGGTCATCTAGTCCAACCCCCTGCTCAGGCAGGAAGCCCTATACCATTTCGGACAAATGGCTATCCAGTCTCTTCTTAAAAACCTCCATTGTTGGAGCATTCACTGCTTCTGGAGGCAGGTAGTTCCACTGGTTAATTGTTCTCACTGTCAGGAAGTTTCTCCTTAGTTCTAGGTTGCTTCTCTCCTTGATGAGTTTCCATCCGTTGCTTCTTGTCCTGCCTGCAGGCGCCTTGGAGAACAGCTTGACTCCCTCTTCTTTGGGGCAGCCCCTGAGATACTGGAATTCAGTCTTCCATTCTTCCCGGGTAGGTAAAACGGGGACGCAAACTGTTGGGGGCTCATATGCTGCCTCTGTAAACCGCTTAGAGAAGGCTGTGAAGCCCTGTGAAACAGGATATAAGTCCAAGTGCTAAGTGCTATTGCTATAAGGCGGAGTTAAAAGTCCTTAATAATGCTCCAGGGTGCTTTGCACACCTAGCTGAGCTCTGGCACCACCAAAGCAAACCCCTTGGTACACACACACCCGGCGGCGTGTGCAAAGTTGAAAGTCCAGTTTTGTCTGTGGTTGCGGAGGCCTGCGTTCGAAGCTGCAACTTCCTGATTAGCCAGCAGCCATAAAAATATCATATAGCTTTTTCATAATTTTTATTTTTATATATATACATATATATGTTAATGCTATATTTTTTTTCTTTTTCTTTCTTTCTTTCTTTCTTTCTTTCTTTCTTTCTTTCTTTCTTTCTTTCTTTCTTTCTTTCTTTCTTTCTTTCTTTCTTTCTTTCTTTCTTTCTTTCTTTCTATAAATATAATTTTTAACTGTTTTTTAATTAAGCCTATATCCTGCTCTGGGAAGCTCAGGGGGGGGAAGGGGGGGTGTTTGGGTGGGGGTGGGGGGAGGGGGGTTTTGTTGAGTAATGTTTAGTTTTTTTTCTCTTTGTATATGTGGTTTTTTGTTATTGTATTGTTTTGTTCTTTTTGTAAAATTTATAAAACTTTTTAATAAAAAAGAAATATGATCCAAAAAAAAAAAAAGAGGAGACAAGGACACGAACTGGCTCAGAGTGTGTGTGTGTGTGTGGGGGGGGGGGTGATGGCGTGCCACCCTCCTGCATAAACACCTCCACAGGGCAGCCCTGCCTGGCTTCCGCTCCTTATAATAAAAATGTGTTCCTTGGAAAAGATGCTGGACCTCATGATTTTTTTCCCCCAAGGAAACATGGCAACTCCTGGAAGAGATTGCAGAGATCCAGGCCCTTCCCAAGCACCTTTCCTGCACAGCTCGTAGGCCTCAAAGCTCCCCCGTGCTTTTCTCTGTGGCATTTCTAGGTTGACCTGGCCTGCCGTGGCTACGTCGCAATCCGTATTGATTTATCCGTCATATTCCTGTGGCCGCCCATCCCTCAGACGAGGGATGCATACAGCCATATACATCCACATCAAATATTCATTTAGCCTTATAACCAAGAGTGGCAGAGGCTGGTAAGCAAAGAGGGCTGCCTGCTCCCCAATTATTGTCATTGATTTAATTTTTTTTTTCTTTCCCTTCTTAGGAGTTGCAAGTCACTTCCGGGGTAAGAAGGAAAACTCTGTGCACATCCTGAGTGCCATTTTTGCAACGCAGCGTGAAAATATATCGTACTTGCAGAGAAGAGAAAACAAGATGATTAAAGGCCTGGAGGCTAAAACATATAAGGAATGGTTGCTGGAATTGGGTAGGTCTAGTTTAATGAAGAGAAGGATGAGGGGGGATAGGATAGCAGTGTTCCAATATCTCAGGAGCTGCCCCAAAGAAGAGGCAGTCAAGCTATTCTCCAAAGCGCCTGAAGGCAGGACAAGAAGCAAAGGGTGGAAACTAATCAAGGAGAGAAGCAACCTGGAACTAAGGAGAAACTTCCTGACAGTGAGAACAATTAGCCAGTGGAACAACCTGCCACCAGAAGCTGTGAATGTCCCAACACTGGAAGTCTTTAAGAAAAGACTGGACAGCCATCTGTCCAAAATGGTGTAGGGTTTCCTACCTAAGCAGGGGGTTGGACTAGATGACCTCCAGGGTCCCTTCCAACTCTTTTTATTCTGTTATTCTGCATTGTCAGGAAAGGCAGGTGGGTCTATTAGAGAAGGCGCAGTAGTTCCAAAATGCCTCTTTTTATCCCCCCCCCCTTACTGCAAGCCGCCTCTGAAAAGCACACCTTTGGGGGAGGGGTGTGTATGTGTGTGTGGTGTGTGTGTGTGGGGGGGCTTTCTCCTCCTGCCCAGCCTCCATTCCCTGGCACTGCTCCGGCTGCGCTGCCCCTTCCCCACCCGAGCGGGCAGAATCTTGAGACGCAGCCGAATGCGAGAAGGCGATCCCACAGCGGTTGGGGGCGGAAGGGACGCCAGAGGTCATCCAGCTCAGCCCCGGCAGTTTGCGACCGAACCGAGAGAGAGAGAGAGAGAGAGAGAGAGAGAGAGAGAGAGACCAGTCTTCGCTTCGCTCTTGGGGGGGGTGGGAGAGGGGAGGTCCAGGCTGCGACTCCCCCAGACTCTTCCTAACCTTCCCCGCCAGTCCGTTCTCCAGAACCCCCCCCCCCGGCCCGGTTCCATTCGCTGGGACTGCAAAGGGCCGAGCTGGAGTCGAGGCGGGGGAAGGGGCGTCCCGGGACAGCCCCCCCCCCAGCCCTGCTTGCAGGGCGCTTCCCGGCGCCTCCGCTGGGCGACACCCGACACCCGCAGCCCCAGCGGTGGGACGGAGGAGGGGCCTGCCCCCCCCGCCCCCCCCCGGCGCATCTGGGCTGGCAGCGGACCCCGGCTGGAGGGCGCGGAGCCCGAAACGCGCAGAGCTCCCGTCGCCGCTTCCACCGCGCGCCCAGTCCCGCTCTTGCGCGGCCCCGGCCGGGATCGCGGGCAGCCGAGCGGCGCGGAATCCCACCCCCCCCCACCCGCCTCGTTTCGCCTGCGCCGCCCGAAGGGGGAGGGAGAAAGCCAAGCCCGCGCCCGGATCGCGGGGCGCGCGGAGCCCCGGGGTGAAAGATGCGCGGGCGCCCAGCCGCTTTGGATCCCGCGCAGCGGCGGCTGCAGCGGCGGCTGGGCGCCGGGATAGAGTCCCCCGGGGGGGGGGAAACCATCTGAAGGCGGCGCCGTGACGCCCCCCGCCTGGGCGTGAGTCTGCCCGGCGCGCCTGGCGGGAAGCGATCCTGAGCGCTCGGGATCCGCCCGGGCGGAGGGCGCGCCTCCGGAGGAGCCGTCGCAGCCGCCGGTGGGAGAAGGTGAGTAGGAGGGGGGGGCGATCTGGCTCCTGGGAGGGGGGGGAAGCCAGCGGGCGGTGGTCGAGGCCGGTTCGGAGGGAGGGGGGGGGGTCCCGCCGATCACAACGGCTCCATTACGCACCGGGCACATCTGGAGCCGGTGCGCTGGGCCCGCCGTTTGCCCGACACACACACACACACACACACCCCACACACACACACACACGCGCGCGATTCTGCACAGACAACCCCCCTCCCCAGAAGGCATTGCCAGGAGGTGGTTGTGGCTGCGTTCACACGAGACGCGGATTGCAAAGACGGTGCTTAACGCTCCGGGGGCCGCCTTGCCTTCGGACGGATCGCGGTGTTGGGGAAGCAGCAAGCCGTGACTGGGGGGTGGGTTGGGGGGGGCGTTGTCTGAATGCAACCTGCGAGTCGCTCCAACCTGGGTGTGTGGAGGGCGGGCGGGTCCCTTCTGGGACGGATTTGGGGGGGGGTGCAACTTCCCCACGGGGATTCCCTTGACCGAAGACCAAACGGGGCTCGGAAACGTGGCGAAGGGGGCTGCGACCCCCCCCCCTCCCCAGCTGCCTCCGCCGCCCAAAATAAAAGTTTTTGCAGATCTCACGTGGGTTTCCCCCCCCTGCTTGTTATTCCCTTTCCTCGGAAACCGTGGCACTGCTGGGGTGTGTTTGTGGGTGTGTGTGTGCGGGGGGGGGAGGCAGACCAGCACAGCCCTTTTGGATCGGGGGGGGGAACCCTGAGGTTTGTCTCCTCCAGAGAAAGGGCGGCAGATCGCTGCTGCTGCGCTGCCAGACAAGCCAACTTTGATCTCCGGGTTTTCCCTGCTGTCCAGACGTGGCTGGGAAAGAAAAAAGAAAAAAGAAAAGAAATCCGTGCCGCAAATTCCTTCCAGATTGAAATTAATTAACTAATGAGCTGGAAGCCCAGATTCCCGATATGCGCGGCCAGAGGAGACTCGCAAGGAGAGCGGGGATGACGTTGGTCCGCATAGTTTAGCAAGATTAAAAACACACGTGCACGCGAAACCGCAGGCGTAAAGTAGGCAGCGTTAGGTTAGTTAGTGAGGCTTTCTTTTTCTTTTTTATCTTTTGGGGGTGGTGTTGTTGTTGCTGTTGTTGTTGTTAAAGAGTGTCGAGGGCCCGAGGGTAGATGGGCTGGGGCTCAGAATTCGCCTCCCGAAATGATGAGAACCCGGTCGCTATCAATCCGAATAGAGCTGGGTGGGGACCTTGGAGGTCTTCTAGTCCAGCCCCCTGCTCTAGCAGGAGACTCTTACAGAATTACAGAGCTGGGTGGGGACCTTGGAGGTCTTCTAGTCCAGCCCCCTGCTCTAGCAGGAGACTCTTACAGAATTACAGAGCTGGGGGGGGGGACCTTGGAGGTCTTCTAGTCCAACCCCCTACTATTTCAGAATAATAATAATAATAAATAATAATAATTAATAACAATAGTAGTAAAGGCGGCCTTACTAGGAACCGCTTCCATCCTGCGACGATACCTGTAATACCATCAAACATCCACATCTGCCTATCCCAGGTCCTGGGTAAGGACTTGATAGGTAGACAAAATGCCAAATCCAGTCTGAACATCTGGCTGACTGTGCGATGATCAATAATAATAATAGTAATAGTAATAGTAATAATAATAATAATAATAATAATAATAATAATAATAAAGTTGGAAGGGACCTTGGAGGTCATCTAGTCCAACCCCCTGCTCGGGCAGGAAATCCTACACCATTTCAGACAAATGGCTGTCCAGTCTCTTCTTAAAAACTTTTGAGATGCCGTTGTAACTTTGAACGGCCACTAAATGAACTAAACTAAACGCTGACTGTGCGATGATCCATAATAATAATAATAAAGTTGGAAGGGACCTTGGAGGTCATCTAGTCCAACCCCCTGCTCAGGCAGGAAACCCTATACTATTTTGGACAAATGGCTGTCCAGTCTCTTCTTAAAAACTTCCAGTGTTGGAGCATCCACCGCTTCTGGAGGCAGGTTGTTCCACTGGTTAATTGTTCTAACTGTCAGGAAGTATCTCCTTAGTTCTAGGTTGCTTCTCTCCTTTCAAGAGGCGCTCCCTAGTCCTTCAATGCGATGATCCATAATAATGATAATAATAATAATAATAATAATAATAATAATAATAATCACGAAATAAAGTATTCACAGAAACAGAATTGGATGAACTGCAAAGATTTATCCAGGGCAAAGAAATCAAAGACTTACCAGAAGTAATTCAGAATGTAGAGGCAAACCAGGGGGAATTGGCAGTGAAGGAATCCAGCAGAGATATACAACTGTTCTCATTTGGAAACCAGGCACCTCTACCTCAGGAAGAACAAAACCCTCTAACTAAAGAAATAAAAGAATTGAAACAAAGAATAACTGAGCATCTAGAACAGCACAAAAACAACAGAATAAGGCTACCTGCATTGAAGCTTGTTCCAAAGAAACAGCTAGCACAAGCATTAAAAGATGCAAATACTGCAATATCAAGTATAAGCACCAATTCACTGCAAGAAACAAACCAACTAATGTACAGCACAGCTGCAGTTATAACAGAATACCTGGGATGCAAAATCAACAAAAAAGAAAAACAAACAAACAGTGCACCAGAAAAATGGAAGGTTAGACTAGAAAATAAGATCAGCAAGTTAAGATCACATGCAAGCAAGCTAGAACAGATGAAAGAAAAGAAGCTGAAGAACAAGAAGACCAAAGAATACCTGATCAAGAAATACCACTTAGAAACAAGGAAGATCAAGGAAGCACTGGAAATAATAAAGCAACAAATAACAGCTATAGCCAGGAAAATCAGTAGATATGAAGCTCGAATTGCAAACTATAGGCAGAACCTCCAATTTCAATCCAATCAGAAACGTTTCTACCAATCCATCAATGGAGAAACTGCAAGGAATCAGTCAGTACCTGACAAGGAAGAAACAGTGCAGTTCTGGAAGCAGATATGGGATAACCCAAAGAAATACAACAAGGATGCGGCTTGGTTAAAAGAGGTGGATGCAAATAAAACAGAAGTTGAAATGAAAGAACTAGTAATAACAACAAAAATGGTAGAAAAAAGAGCAAGGAAAATCAAAAATTGGTCAGCACCAGGTGAAGATGAACTGCAAGGGTTTTGGTTGAAACATCTAACTGTTATACACCCACTCATTGCCAAACAGTTCAACAATATACTACAAGGAGGAGAAATTGAAAAGTGGCTAACAACTGGGAAAACCTACCTAATAATGAAAAATCCAGCAAAAGGGGCAACACCAGGTAACTACAGGCCAATTACCTGCTTACCAACAACTTTCAAATTACTAACTGGTGTGGTAGCTGATGCAGTACATATATAGCCAAGATATTGTAATGGAGTTTGGCTTGGACAAATGTGCCACACTTACTATCAAACAAGGAAAAATAATGAAAACTGAAGGAATCAAGATGCCCCACTAAAATAACATTAAGAGTCTGGATGAGGAAGAGTACTACAAATACTTGGGTATCCTTCAAGCTGACAACATCAAGCACACTGAAGTCAAGAAAAACATTAGAGGTGAATACATGAAGAGAGTGAAGAAGATCTTAAAATCCAAACTCAATGGAGGAAATACCATAAAGGCAATCAACACCTGGGCAATCCCAGTCATTAGGTACACAGATGGAATAGTGGACTGGACTCAAGCAGAACTAAAAGCAATGGATAGGCAGACCAGAAAAATAATGACAATGAATCATGCCCTTCATCCACGCAGTGACATTGATAGACTTTATCTACCAAGGCAAATAGGTGGGCGTGGAATGCTGCAAGTACATCAGATGGTTGAAGAAGAAAAAATGGCTTTGGAAGAGTATCTGAAGAACAATGATGAAGATGCACTGAAATTAGTATATCAGGAAGGCTTGCTGACTACTGGAGAGACCAAACTGGCCTACAAGAAAGACCAAATGAAGAACAGAATAGAGGCATGGGAAGACAAAGCACTACATGGCCAATACATTAAAAAAATAGCTGGGAAAGCAGATAATAACAAGACCTGGCAATGGCTAAGAGCAGGAAAATTGAAGAAAGAGACCGAGGGACTAATTCTGGCTGCACAAGACCAAGCCTTAAGGACAAATGCATATAAAGTCAAAATTGAGAAGAGAGCAACAGACTGGCCGGGGCCTATGCAAAGAAGCTGAAGAAACAGTGGACCACTTGGTAAGCTGCTGCAAGAAGATTGCACAAACTGATTACAAGCAGCGGCATGACAAAGTAGCAACAATGGTGCATTGGAAGATCTGCAAAAAATATCATTTGCCTGTAAGCAAAAACTGGTGGGATCCTAAAATAGAGAAAGTCATAGAAAATGATAAAATTAAACTGCTCTGGGACTTCAGAATTCAAACAGACAAGCACCTGCAACATAACACCCCAGACTTAACAATTGTCGATAAGAAAGACAAAAAAGTCTGGATAGTGGACGTGGCAGTGCCTGGAGATAGCAGAATAGAAGAGAAAGAACTGGAGAAGATAACAAAATACAAAGACCTACAAATAGAAATAGAAAGACTGTGGCAAAAGCAAGCAAGGGTAGTACCAATAGTCATAGGCTCCTTGGGTGCAATCCCAAAACAACTGGAGCACCACTTGAACACCATTGGCATTGACAAATTTGCCATTAGTCAATTGCAAAAGTCGGCCTTATTAGGAACTGCTTCCATCCTGCGACGATACCTGTAATACCGTCAAACATCCACATCTGCCTATCCCAGGTCCTGGGTAAGGACTCGCTAGGTAGACAAAATGCCAAATCCAGTCTGGCTGACTGTGTGATGATCCATAGTAATAATAATAATAATAATAATAATAATAATAATAATAATAATAGTAGTAGTAGTAGTAGTAATAATAAAATAAACTAAAGTTGGAAAGGACCTTGGAGGTCATCTAGTCCCGCCCCCTGCTAAAGCAGGAGACCCTTTACCAGGGGTAGGCAACTTTGGCTCTTTTATGACTCGTGCACTTCAACTCCCAGCTATGCTGGCTCAGGAATTCTGGGAGTTGAAGTCCACGTGTCATAAAAGAGCCAAGGTTGCCTACTCCTGCCCTATACCATTTCGGACAAATGGCTGTCCAGTCTCTTCTTAAAAACTCCCGGTGTTGGAGCATTCACCACTTCTGGAGGCAGGTTGTTCCACTGGTTAATTGTTCTCACTGTCAGGAAGTTTCTCCTTAGTTCTAGGTTGCTTCTCTCCTTGATCAGTTCCCATCTGTTGTTTCTCGTCCTTCCCTCTGGTGCTTTGGTGAATAACGTGACCCCCTCTTCTTTGTGGCAGCCCCTCAAATACTGGAATGCTGTTTTCATGTCTCCCCTACTTCTTTTCTCTAGACTAGCTAAAACCAATTCCTGCAGCCGTTCTTCGTATGTTTTAGTCTCCAGGCCTTACAGTCGTCTTACTTGCAATTCTCTGCCCTTTTTCCAAAGTCTCAACATCTTTTTTTTTGTCATGTGCTGACCAAAATATTGGAGGCAGCATTCCAGGCGTGGCCTGACTAAGGATTTAACCATTTTTTATTTATAAAATTGATAAACTAAAATTTCTGGAGTTTGTTTTCCTTCTGTTTCTCTGGAACGATGCATTTCCCTCCCTCCCTAAAGGCTACTTACTGCTGGCTATTTACAAAGAAAGGGGTTATGATTACAAAAGGAGAAAGAAAATATTTTGCTTTGGCAAATCTCTTTTCTTTAAACAGTGTGTGTTAGACCAGGGTAATTCTTTAGAACTTGCAATTCCCGTGAGGTCTGGTTTGGCAGGGCTGGGGTTTGAAGGCGTTTGAGTTCAGATGTAAAAAAGATGTTGAGACTCCAGAAAGAGTGCAGAGAAGAGCAAGCAAGATGATTAAAGGCCTGGAGGCTAAAGCATATAAGGAACGGTTGCTGGAATTGGGTATGTCTAGTTTAACGAAGAGAAGGACCAGGGGGGACATGATAGCAGCATTCCAGTATCTCAGGGGCTGCCACAAAGAAGAGGCAGTCAAGCTATTCTCCAAAGCGCCCGAAGTCAGGACAAGAAGCAACGGGTGGAAACTAATCAAGGAGAGAAGCAACCTAGAACTAAGGAGAAACTTCCTGACAATTAGAACAATTAACCAGTGGAACAACCTGCCTCCAGAAGTCGTGAATGCTCCAACAGTGAAGTTTTTAAGAAGAGACTGGACAGCCATTTGTCTGAAATGGTATAGGGTTTCCTGGCTGAGCAGGGGGTTGGACTAGATGACCTCCAAGGTCCCTTCCAACTTTATTATTATTATTATAGTCTATAAGCGGTCCACGGCTTACGATCCCAAACTGAGCCTAGAATTCATATAGCCAAGTGAGAAATAGGTTGAGTTTTGTCCCATTTTCCGACTTTTCTTGCATTCGTTAAGCGAATCACTGCCGGGGTTAAAATAGCAATCCGGTCGCTAAGTGGATCTGGTTTCCCCGTGGACCTTGCGTGTCAGAAGGTCGCAAACGGGGATCAGGTGACTGCTATCCATAGGAGCCCGTATGAACGCAAATCGCGCGACTACTGCAACGGTCGTTAAGTGTGAAAAACGGTCATCACTTCTTTCCAGTGCCATCGTAACTTGGAAACAGTCCCTAAATGAATGGTTGTTAAGCGGAGGGCGGCCTGTCATGTATTTCTGCAGTAGCTCCCCCCTCCCCTGTCTATGCTGCATAAAGTAGGGGAGTGTTTGTCAACTTTTTTTTATTGTTATTTTTATTAATTTTTTTTCTCATCAACATATGTTAATTTTTCCAATCAACAAGTTGTCTGGAGTTTGCTAAGCTAATACATATTCAATTCCTAATCCTTCATTCTTTTCTCTAACCAAGAATAAAATAAGTCCCAAGTTTGATAATGGTCTGTATCTTCTTTATCTTTCAACCTCATAGTTAATCTCTCCATCTCTGCACATTCCAATATTTTCCTGATTATTTCTTCCTCTGATGGCAATCCTTCATTCGTCCAGTATTGTGCAAAAATTATTCTCGCTGCTGTGGTGATGTATAAAATTAAATATGTTGTTGTTGTTAATTGTGAAGTCGTGTCCGACCCATCGTGACCCCATGGACAACGTTCCTCCAGGTCTTCCTGTCCTCTACCATCTTCTGGAGTCCATTTAAGCTCACACCTATTGCTTCAGGGACTCCATCCAGCCACCTCATTCTCTGTCGTCCCCTTCTTCTATTGCCCTCCATCTTTCCCAGCATTAGGCCCTTCTCCAGGGAGTCCTTCCTTCTCATTAGGTGGCCAAAGTACTTGAGTTTCAACTTCAGGATCTGGCCTTCTAAAGAGCAGTCGGGGTTGATCTCTTCTCGGACTGACCGGTTTGATCGCCTTGCAGTCCAGGGGACTCACAGGAGTCTTCTCCAGCACCAGAGTTCAAAGGCCTCCATTCTTTGGCGCTCAGCCTTTCTTACGGTCCAACTTCCACAGCCACACATTGCAACTGGGAAAACCATGGCCTGGACTATACGCACTTTTGTTGGCAGGGTGACGTCTCTACTTTTTAGTATGCTGTCTAGATTTGCCATAGCTTTCCTCCCCAGGAGCAAGCGTCTTTTAATTTCTTGGCTGCAGTCCCCATCTGAGGTGATCTTGGAGCCCAGGAAAATAAAATCTGTCACTACCTCCATTTCTTCCCCATCTATTTGCCAGGAATTGAGAGGGCCGGATGCCATGATTTTGGTTTTCTTAATGTTGAGTTTCAAGCCAACTTTTGCACTCTCCTTCTTCACCGGCATCAAGAGGCTCTTTAGTTCCTCTTCACTTTCTGCCATTAGCGTGGTATCACTCTAAATATAATTTCTGCTTATTAGTCTTTTCAGGCATAATGCCTAGTAGAAAAAAGTGTTTGTCCACTTTTAAGACCTGTGGACTTCAACTCCCAGAATTCCCCAGCCAGCCAGCCAGCCAGGCTGGCTGGCTGGGGGATTCTGGGAGTTGAAGTCCACAGGTCTTAAAAGCTGCTGAGGCTGAGAGACCCCAGGGGTGAAGGGGATTCCTGTTGCCCTTTAGGTCTTCTCACCTGGGGCCGGCCCAGGTGAGCCTGAGCTGCAGGTGGGACCTGTCAGATCCAGTTGTGGGCAGAGGGGGTGTGTATCAGGGTTCCCTTGCCCGAAAAGTACGCCTTCCCCCCCCCTCCTCCTCGCGGAGAATGAAGTCAGAAGGAGCCTTTGCAGCTCAGCTCCAGGGTTTGAAAAAGAAAGCGGTTAACGTTGTTTAAGGCTTTTGTCTCCGAAGGACAAAATAGTTCGGCTGGTTTGGTTTGGTGAATGGGAAGATCATTCTCTCTTTCAAGTCCGCCCCCCTCCTCTCTCTCTCTCTTTTTCTTTCTTTCTTTCTTTCTTTCTTTCTTTCTTTCTTTCTTTCTTTCTTTCTTTCTTTCTTTCTTTCTTTCTTTCTTTCTTTCTTTCTCTATTCTCTCTTTCTCTCATTCTCTTTCTGTTTTTCTCTATCTTTCTCTCTTCTCTTTCTCTCCCTCTCCCTCTTTCCCTCCTCTCTTTCTCTTTCATTCATTCATTCTTTCTCTCTTTCGTTCTTTCTCTCACTCTCTCTTTCTCTTTCTCTCTCCTCTCTCTCTTTCATGCCTTTTCTATCTTTCTTCTCTCTCTCTCTTTCTTTTATTCTTTCTCTCCCTCTCCCCCTCTCTCTGTTTTTCTCTGTCTTTCTCTCCCTCTCTTTCTCTTTCATTCCTTTTCTTTCTCTTTCTCTCTCCTCTTTCTCTCTCTATCTCTCTCTGTCTTACTCTCTCTTTCTCTCCCTCTCTTTCCCTCTCCTCTTTCTCTTTCATTCCTTTTCTCTTTCTCTCTTCTCTGTCTTTCTCTTTCATTCTTTCTCTCCTATCTCTCTCTCTCATTCTCTTTCTGTTTTTCTCTATCTTTCTCTTCTCTCTTCCTCTCCCTCTTTCCCTCCTCTCTCTTTCTCTTTCATTCTTTCTTTCTCTCTTTCGTTCTTTCTCTTTCTCTCGCGCTCTCTTTCTCTTTTTCGCTCTCCTTTCTTTCTCTTTTTCTCTGTCTTTCTCTCCGTCTCTTTCTCTCTCCTCTATCTTTCATTCCTTTTCTCTCTTTCTCCTCTCTCTCTTTCTCTCTTTCATTCTTTCTCTCTCTCCCCTCTCTCTTTTTTTCTGTCTTTCTCTCCCTCTCTCTTTCTCTTTCTTTCTCTTTCTTTTCTTTCTCTTTCTCTCTCCTCTCTCTCTGTCTTCCTCTCTCTTTCTCTCCCTCTCTTTCTCTCTCCTCTTTCTCTTTCATTCCTTTTCTCTTTCTCTCTTCTCTCTGTCTTTCTCTTTCATTCATTTTCTCTCTCTTTCCTCTCTCTCTCACTCTCTCTCTCTCTCTCTCTCTCTCTCTCTCTCTCTCTCTCTGTGTGTGTGTGTGTGTCTTTCCCTCTCTGATGGATGGGGCTTTGGCTGTAAATATCACCAACTGCTCGCTCATTCTCAGTGGCTCTTGAACGCTGCTGGTGTGTGTCTGTCTATCATATAAACTTTTACTGCATTACAGTTTCAAGTGCCTTGAGAAAAGTTGGCCGGGCTCTTTGGTATGCCAAAAACTTTGCTCAAAAAAAGGGGGGGGGGAAGGTCTGTTTTGCATGCCGTTGTTCCCAACGAGGACCCGAATGCCTTTTTTCCTCCTGGATGGGGCGGGTGAGAACTGCAAGGAGGATCTGACTGAGTGTCCTTTATTTCTCCTGGATGGGGCAGTTCTGAACTGCAGGAGAACCAGGGGGGAATGAAAGGGGAAGAGAAGGCATCTGGATGAATGTTGCTGCTTAGCCTCAGCTAAGCTCTGGAGGTCTGTCTGGATCCGTCTCTGCCCCACAACAGGATAACAACAGGATAACAGAATAACAGAAGAGTTGGAAGGGACCTTGGAGGTCATCTAGTCCAACCCCCTGCTCAGGCAGGAAACCCTATACCATTTCGGACAAATGGCTGTCCAGTCTCTTCTTAAAAACGTCCAGTGCTGGAGCATTCACCGCTTCTGGAGGCAGGTTGTTCCACTGGTTAATTATTCTCACTGTCAAGAACTTTCTCCTTAATTCCAGGTTGCTTCTCTCTTTGATGAGTTTCCATCCATTGCTTCTTGTCCTGCCTTCAGGGGCTTTGGAGAATAGCTTGACTCCCTCTTCTTTGGGGCAGCCCCTGAGATACTGGAACGCTGCTATCATGTCCCCCCTCATCCTTCTCTTCATTAGACTAGACCAGTGGTGGCAAACCTATGGCACAGGTGCCAGAGGCGGCACTCAGAGCCCTCTCTGTGGGCACGCGTGCCGTCGCCCCAGTCCTAGGCCTTCAGCTGGGTTTTATAAAACCTTTTCACTTTAGGCCTCCGTCACCGTGTTGGAAAAAAAAAAGGTTCAATCAATCAGTCAATTTCAACTTCTCGCGGAAGAAAAAAAAAGATCTCGCAAAGTTGGAATTGATTGATTGAACTTTTTAGTCCCACCCAGTCTGCCCTTACCACCGCAGCCACGCCCACCCAATGGGCCACACCCACCGAATGAGCCACACCCACCCGGCACCCGACGATGCATAAGTGGGTTTTGGGTTGCAGTTTGGGCACTCGGTCTCTAAAAGGTTCGCCATCACTGGACTAGACATCCCCAATCCCCAAGGTGGCGCAGCAGTTAGAGTGCAAGTACTGCAGGCCACTTTAGCTGACTGTGTTCAGCAGGTCAGCGGTTCAAATCTCACCGGCTCAAGGTTGACTCAGCCTTCCATCCTTTCGGGGTAGGTAAAATGAGGACCCAGATTGTTGGGGGCAATGTAAATATATATATACATTGCTTACTGGTGTACACCACTTAGAGAGTGCTTGCACTTAAAGCGGTATATAAGTCTCATAAATAAATAAATTCCAGCAACCATTCCTTATATGTCTTGGCCTCCCATCCTCTAATCATCTTTGTGGCTCTTCTCTGCACTCTTTCCAGAGTCTCAGCATCTTTTTTACATCATGGTGGTGACCAAAACTGGATACCGTATTCCAAATGTGGCCTCACCAAGGCGTTGTAAAGCGCTACTAACACTTCACGTGGTCTTGAGTCTATCCCTCTGTTCATGCAGCCCAGCATTTTACCAGTTTGAAGCAGGATTATGGAAGAGGCCGGAGGGGAACCATAGAGGCAGGCGGTTCTTTGGGCAGTTACCAGCTTGGAAATCAACCAACCCAGAATTGTGGTTTGTCCTGCAGATGTTTGATTTGGGCCCAGTGGCTCCAACCCGCTGGGCCGGCAGCAGGGGATTGAGGGAGTTGTAGTCCAAAACCCAGCCCTGTCATTAAGGTTCGGAGTAGGGCTTGTGGTCCCCAGTTTGGGTCTGAGCCTGGTGCGGAAGCCGATGAGGAACACCAGAAATGAGGGGCAGGGTTTGTTTCCTTTTATTGAAGGAAAAGGGGTCCCAGCCAGCAGAATGCCAGGACCCAGAGCAAAAGAGTAAGAAAGCTTTATACAATTTCACTAAAGCGGACGGCGGGACAAGGCGGGATATACAGTAGTGGCCAAAACTGTGGAAACCTTTTGGGAAAAGGGTTCAGTAGAAATGCCACCTTTGGTTACGTTTCCATCCGTTTTTCTTCTCATTTCTTTATAAACTGTAGCCTTGTTCACTGAATAATGCTATTTTACATCATTTTCTGGGCGACAGGTCAACTCTTTGCACCATTAATTTAATTTTACAAGCTCACTCAATGAAAGAACACAAAAAAACCCCAACCAACTTGATAGTGATCACATAACACACTGACCAATGTCCTCCTCTCAGCTTCAATACAGGACATCAACCACTGGATCCTACTGTGATCTGATTGGCTCATGGCCCAAACAAGGTGACACCTGATTGGCTCTCTAAACACTCATGCTCATTGGCTACCATCGGAGGAAGGAAAGCTACCTGAGATCAACCTAAGCCAGTTGTGCTTCCTTTTCCTTTTTCACTTTTCATAGAATACAGTACAGATAATTGAACAAACTTTGTTGCATTACCTTCTTGATTAAATTATCTTTCCATTGATATATAATTTTATGGTACTACTCCCCCCCCAAAAAGTGGTGTTATTAGCCATCAAACCTCAAAAATACACTTTTCCCACAATTTTGGCCACTGCTCTATGAGAAATATCATCTAAGCAACATTTTAGTAACCATCTAACCATTTGTTCTGTTGGTTTCTAGCGTCCCTATTCCTAAGCCTTGGCTAATGAAGGCTCCGGGAGCTACCTAATACACATTCTATTGGCTCCAAACCATCCCTATTCGTAACTTCTAGCTGAGCTATGCAGAATGTCTAACTCTTTGTTACTGTCGTCAGTTCTCTAACCGCCTACAAGTGTTTGCACGTGCATATTCTCTGTGAGTAAATAAACACTCTTTGTTCTTTCCAGACAAGACTCCACAAATACAGGATTCCCGGATTTCTTTCAAGTGATAGCCGTCTTCCAATCTCTCAGGGGCTGCCCCAAAGAAGAGGGAGTCAAGCTATTCTCCAAAGTGCCTGAAGGCAGGACAAGAAGCAACGGGTGGAAACTGATCAAGGAGAGAAGCAACCTGGAACTAAGGAGAAACTTCCTGACAGGGAGAACAATTAACCAGGGGAACAACCTGCCTCCAGAAGCGGTGAATGCTCCAACAATGGAGGTTTTTAAGAAGAGACTGGACAGCCATTTGTCCGAAATAGTGTAGGGTTTCCTGCCTGAGCAGGGGGCTGGACTAGATGATCTCCACGGTCCCTTCCAACTTTATTATCATTATTATTAATTAACCAGTGGAACCACCTGCCTCCAGAAGCGGTGAATGCTTCAACACTGGAAGTTTTTAAGAAGAGACTGGACAGCCATTTGTCCGAAATGGTGTAGGGTTTCCTGCCTGAGCAGGGGGTTGGACTAGATGACCTCCAAGCTCCCTTCCAACTCCTGTTATTCTGCATTCTATATTCTAAGGCAGTGGTTCTCAACCTTTCTAATGCCGCAACCCCATAATACAGTTCCCCATATTGTGGTGACCCCCAACCACTTATACATCACCGGGTGCCAGGGGCGTGGCCAAAGAAAAGGGGAAAAAAATGGTGGACAGCCTTGTTTGACGACCCCCGTGAAATGGTCGTTCGACCCCAAATGGGGTCCCGACCCACAGGTTGAGAACCACTGTTCTAAGGGTATGCCATAGCCCATCAGCCCTGTCCTCTCCAGAGTCATGGGCTTGGCCACTTCAGGCAGATGGGCCTGGCTGTGAATTAGTTGTCAAAGGAACACAGTGCCAAGGAAGGCGGATGGAGCCCATTATGCAAATGGGATAAAATGGGTTCCCCTCCTGGTTTTGCATAATTCTGCAAATTTCCCCCCTTGCGCACAAGCAGCGAAGCCCTCCTCCCTTTGTGGGGGAATCTCACGTGAATTCCCCCTTGGCTTCTGAATGTTATTTGCAGAGCTGCGGATGCTGCGCCAAAGACGTTTGCAAGGCAATGACATTAAACCTCACAGAATGGCAGAGTGGGAAGGGGCCTTGGAGGTCTTCTAGTCCAGCCCCCTGCTCAAGCGGGAGACCTGCCTAGACCATTCCAGACAGGTGGCTGTCCAGTCTCTTCTTAAAAGCCTCCAGTGATGGAGCACCCACAACTTCCGGTGGCAAGCTGTTCCACTGGTTAATTGTCCTTAATTTCTCCTTAATTCCAGGTGGCCTTTCTCCTTGGTTAGTTTCCACCTGTTGTTTCTTCTTTTGTCTTCTGGTGCTTTAGAAAATTAATTGACCCGCTCTTCTTTGTGGCAGCCCCTCAATACTGGAAACGTGCTATCATCATCATCATCATCATCGTCATCAGCATCATAAAGTTGGAAGGGACCTTGGAAGTCATCTAGTCCAACCCCCTGCTCAGGCAGGAAACCCTACACCATTTCAGACAAATGGCTGTCCAGTCTCTTCTTAAAAACTTCCAGTGTTGGAGCATTTACTGCTTCTGGAGGCAGGTGGTTCCCCTGGTTAATTGTTCTCACTGTCAGGAAGTTTCTCCTTAGTTCTAGGTTGCTTCTCTCCTTGGTGAGTTTCCATCTGTTGCTTCTTGTCCTGCCTTCAGGCGCTTTGGAGAACAGCTTGACTCCCTCTTCTTGGGGGCAGCCCTTGAGATACTGGAGCACTGCTATCATGTCCCCCCTCGTCCTTCTCTTCGTTAAACTAAACATACTCAATTCCAGCAACCGTTCCTCATATGTTTTAGCCTCCAGTCCTCTAATCATCTTTGTTGTTCTTCTCTGTACTCTTTCTAGAGTCTCAACATCTGTTTTACATCGTGGTGATCAAACCTGGATGCAGGGTTCCAAGTGTGGCCTTACCAAGGCCTTGTAAAGTGGTATTAATATTTCACGTGATCTTGATTCTGTCCCTCTGTTAATGCAACCTAGCACTGTGTTGGCCTTTTTGGCAGCTGCAGCACACGGCTGGCTCCTATTTAAATGTCTCCCCTAATCCTCCTTTTCATTAAACTAGACATCCCCAATTCCTGCAACTGTTCTTCACTCTGTTTTAGCCTTCAGCTCCCTGATCCTCTTTGTTGCTCTTCTCTGCCCTCTTTCCAGAGTCTCAACATCTTTTCTGTAATGTGGTGACCAAAACTGGATACAGGTATTTCCAAGTGTGTGTTTCCTGATCTTTCTTGAGATTCACGACTGCAAGAGAAGCCTCATGATGTTGGCCAGGCCCAGGGGTGGGTGAGCCCTCCGATGGGGTCTTCAGGGCTGTGGGGTCTTGAAATTGGTTCTTCCCAGCTTTGAGACGGAGACTTTCTTCCCATAGGGCATATTTGAGTAATAGAATGACAGAGCTGAAAGCTACCCTGGAGGTCATTCTAGTCTACCTTCCTGCTCAAGGAGTAGAATAGAATGGAATGGAATGGAACGGAATAGAGAATAGAATAGAATAGAATAGAATAAAATAGAATAGAATAATAGAATAGAATAGAATAGAATAATAGAATAGAATAGAATAGAATAATAGAATAATAGAATAATAATAATAATAGTAACAGTAGTAGTAGTAGTAGTAGTAGTAAAGTTGGAAGGGACCTTGGAGGTCATCTAGTCCAACCCCCTGCTCAGGCAGGAAACCCTACACCATTTTGGACAAATGGCTGTCCAGTCTCTTCTTAAAAACTTCCAATAGAATAGAATAGAATAGAATAGAATAGAATAGAATAGAATAGGAGCTGGAAGGGACCTTGGAGGTCTTCTAGTCCAGCCCCCTGCTCGAGCAGGAGAACCTATACCATCTTAGACAAGTAACTATCTAGCTGCTAGATAGTCAGTTGTCTAAGATGGTATAGGTCAGTAATGGCGAAACTTTTAGAGACGGAGTGGTCAAACTGCAACCAAAACCCACTTATTTATCGTCAGGTGCCAGGTGGGCGTGGCCCACTGGGTGGGCGTGGCTGTGGTGGTCATGGCAGACTGGGTGGGTGTGGCCAAGGTGGACGTGGTCACCTAGATGTTGCTCATGGGGAGGGATGCCTGTGGGGGCCGGGCAGGGTTAGGGGAGATCCAGGGGTTCTCTGGCAGGTGGGGTGGTGGGCAGGAAGCTCGTCCTTCAGGGTGAGGGGAGGCAAGGCGAGGCAGGGCGAGGGTGCCATTGTCGCAGGGCAAGGCAAGGCAGGGGGCAGGGCGGCTGCTGCCTGACACCATCGGCCCCCGCACACACAGGCCAGCGAGTGCATGGGGGCCAACAGTGTCTGTCAGCAGCCTCAGCCTGCCAGCCCCTCAACCGGCGCACTCTGGGGCTCCGCAACCCACCACCAGCAGTTCAGAGAAGCCGCCTCTGAGCTGGACAGATTGCTGACAGCTGAGGAGGCGATGCAGTGGTTTGTGCCCAGGAAGAGGAGAGCATGCGAGGCCAGAAGGGATGGGATGGGGGGGGGAGGAAAACCAGCCGTGCTGGCATGCATCCGGCCACGTGGGACCTCGGCGAGTTAGCGGGTGGCTGGTTAAAGAGAGACGGTTGCTATCTCCAGGGCATGGTGCGCGTGCCCATAGAGAGGGCTCTGAGTGCCACCTCTGGCACACGTGCCATAGGTTCGCCACCACTGGTCTAGCCTCATCTTAAAAATCTCCAGTGATGAAGCACCCATAACTTCTGGTGGCGAGCTGTTCCACTGGTTAATTATCCTCACTGTCAGGAAGTTTCTCCTTAGTTCCAGGTTGCTTCTCTCCTTGGTCAGTTTCCAACCGTTGTTCCTCGTCCTGCTTTCAGTTGCTTTCATGAATAACATGAATGCTGTTATTATGTAAATGTAAATATATATATACATTGCTTATTGGTGTACACCGCTTAGAGAGTGCTTGCACTTAAAGCGGTATATAAGTCTCCTAAATAAATAAATAAAATAAATTATGTCCTCCCTATTTCTTCTTTTCTCTAGACTGGCCAAACCCAAGTCCCGCAGCCGTTCTTTGTATGTTTTAGCCTCCAGGCCTTGGATCCCCTTAGTTGCTCTTCTCTGCACTTTTTCCAAATTCTCAACATCTTTTTTGTGATATGGTGACCAAAATTGGCTGCAGTATTTCAGGTGTGGCCTGATTGGGGTTTTATAAAGCGGTACTAAGACCTCGTGTGATCTTGATTCTGTGCCTCTGTTTATACAACCCAGGATTGTATTAGGTTTTTTGGCTGCTGCTGCACACGGCTGGCTCAGACTCTTCTTAAAAACCTCCAGGGATGGATCACCCACAACTTCTGGAGGCAACTTCTGTTCCACTGGTTAATTGTCCTCCCTGTTAGGAAGTTTCTCCTTAATTCCAGGTTGCTTCTCTCTTTGATCAGTTTCCATCCGTTGTTTCTTGTCCTGCCCTCTGGCGCATTTGGAGAATAACTTGACCCCCTCTTCTTTGTGGCAGCCCCCCAAATACTGGAATGCTGCTAGCATGTTACTCCCTAATCTTTCTTTTCTCTAGACTGGCCAAACCCAAGTCCCACAGCCGTTCTTCGTATGTTTTAGTCTCCAGGCCTTGGATCCTCTTAGTTGCTCTTCTCTGAACTTTTTCCAAAGTCTCAACAAACATCTTTTTTGTGATATGGTGACCAAAATTGGCTGCAGTTTATACAACCCACTTTTTCCAAACTCTCAACATCTTTTTTGTGATATGGTGACCAAAATTGGCTGCAGTATTTCAGGTGTGCCCTGACTGGGGTTTTATAAAGCGGTACTAAGAGCTCGTGTGATCGTGATTCTGTGCCTCTGTTTATACAACCCAGGGTTATAATAATAATAATAGTAGTAAAGTTGGAAGGGACCTTGGAGGTCATCTAGTCCAACCCCCTGCTCGGGCAGGAAACCCTACACCATTTCGGACAAATGGCTGTCCAGTCTCTTCTTAAAAACTTCCAGTGTTGGAGCATTTACTGCTTCTGGAGGCAGGTGGTTCCACTGGTTAATTGTTCTAACTGTCAGGAAGTTTCTCCTTAGTTCTAGGTTGCTTCTCTCGGCTGCTGCACACGGCTGGCTCATGGTCAAGGGTTCTAAATAAAGTACATTATTTGGAAAGGGATCCCAGTGTGAATGGTTTCTTCTGCTTCCTTCCCAGGAAATCCTTCACCCCGCTCACTCGCTCGTCTCCCCGAAAGTGCCATTCTGCACATCAACCCAGGTAAGAAAACGGCCCTGGGAGGTGGAGAACAGCTACAAGGGGATCCTAAGAGGGCGATGCGGACTGGAGGGGGCTGGAAAGCCCCGGGCTGATTTGGAGGCAGGGGTGAGGAAGGGTTTTGGGGTCATTTTGGGGATTGACACCCCCCCCAAGAGATGATGATGATGTTGTGTAAGCTTGGTTGTTAACGGACATCCAGCCTTTCCGATATTTCGCACACCTGTTTGGCTTTTTGGTTTATCATTGGAACCTGGGAGGAAAGTTGTACCTCTGACAGTAGCAGTTTTCTAGGACTGAAAACAAGGAATTCTCTTTCTTTCTCTACCCCTTTATCTCTCTCTCTCTCTGTCATCTATCTATCTATCTATCTATCTATCTATCTATCTATCTATCTATCTATCTATCTATCTATCTATCTATCTATCTATCTATCTATCTATCATCTCTCTCTTCTGTCACTGTCTCTCTCTGCCTGCCTGCCTATCTATCATCTGTCTATCTATCTATCTATCTATCTATCTATCTATCTATCTATCTATCTATCTATCTATCTATCATCCACCTACCTACCTATCTACCTACCTATCATCCATCCATCCATCTTATCTGTTTATCTATCCTCTCTCCTGTCTGTCTATCTGTCTCTCTGTCTCTGTCTGTCTGTCTGTCTGTCTATCTATCATCTGTCTCCTGTCTGTCTCTGTCTCTGTCTCTGCCTGCCTATCTATCTATCTATCTATCTATCTATCTATCTATCTATCTATCTATCTATCTATCTATCTATCTATCTATCTATCTATCTATCTATTATCTATCTATCTATCTATCTATCTATCTATCTATCTATCTCTATCATCCATCCATCCATCCACCTACCTACCTACCTACCTACCTACCTATCATCCATCCATCTTATTTGTTTATCTCTCCATCCATCCATCCATCCATCCCTATCTATCTATCTATCTATCTATCTATCTATCTATCTATCTATCTATCTATCTCTCCATCCATATCTATCTATCTATCTATCTATCTATCTATCTATCTATCTATCTATCTATCTATCTATCTATCTATCTATCTATCATCTATCTATCTATCTATCATTTCTCTCTCTCTCTCTCCCATCTCTGTCTTTATCTGTTTGTCTCTCTCTCTCTCTCTCTCCAATCATCTACCTTGTCTGTCTGTCTCTCTCTCTCTGTAATCAGTTCCCATTTATTTATCAAATTTAGAAACCGCCCACCTCCCTCACCCTAATGTACTAATGTTAAAAACATAAAAACTGAATATAAAAGTTTAAACAGAGGCAAGGCGAATAAAATCCCGCCTGAAACGTCGGGCAGCCTGCTTGCGACCGTGATATGAAAGAGGGCACCAGGTTGGGGAAGGCAGTGGGGCTGTGTGTGTGTGGGGTGGGGGTGGGGGTGGGGAGTCCCACCCCTCTCCCGTCCCTTCCTTGCCAGATGTGGAGGGCCCTGATCTCCTGAGACGCAGCAATGGCCATTCCAAATTAAAATGGAATCACGGAAGGAGCTAATTCAAACAAGCAGGGACAAAGGAATTTCATTTATGCGTGAAGAGGAACCCAGACAGCTGCCAGGACATTGTTTGGGGAAACTGAGGGGTGGGGGAGCAGCAGGCAAGTGCTGTGGGGCTCAAAACATTTGGGGGGGGGAACAGGGATGGGCTTCTTTGCAGCCCTAATGATCTAAAGTAGGGACCTTTATCCCTTAAGGTGGACATGCGATAAAGCAAAGAAATAATGGAGTAGAATTCACATCTTAATACAGAAGATTCTCAAAGTGAATATAAAGATAAAAACTTTTCTTTTGGGTCTAATGGAAAAAGACTTGGACCTTTAGGCAGGAAAAACCAAATGCACAGGTATAGTATAGTATAGGGGGTACCTTGCTTAGTAATAGTAACTGTGAGAGGGACCTCGGAGTCCTAGTAGACAATCACCTAAATAGGAGCCAGCCATGTGCTGCAGCTGCCAAAAAGGCCAACACAGTGCTGGGCTGCATTAACAGAGGGATAGAATCAAGATCACGTGAAGTGTTAATACTACTTTACAATGCCTTGGTAAGGCCACACTTGGAATCCTGCATTCAGTTTTGGTCACCACGATGTAAAAAAGATGTTGAGACTCTGGAAAAAGTACAGAGAAGAGCAACAAAGATGATTAGGGGACTGGAGGCTAAAACATATAAGGAACGGTTGCTGGAATTGGGTTTGTCTAGTTTAACGAAGAGAAGGACGAGGGAGGACATGATAGCAGTGTTCCAATATCTCAGGGGCTGCCCCAAAGAAGAGGGAGTCAAGCTATTCTCCAAAGCACCTGAAGGCAGGAGAAGAAGCAACAGATGGAAACTCATCAAGGAGAGAAGCAATCTAGAACTAAGGAGAAACTTCCTGACAGTGAGAACAATTAACCAGTGGAACAACCTGCCTCCAGAAGTGGTGAATGCTCCAACACTGGGAGTTTTTAAGAAGAGTCTGGACAGCCATTTGTCCGAAATGGTATAGGGTTTCCTGCCTGAGCAGGGGGTTGGATTGGATGACCTCCAAAGTCCCTTCCAACTTTACTACTACTACTTCTACTACTATTACTACTATTACTACTACTACTACTACTACTACTACTACTACAGATCATCGCACAGTCAGCCAGATGTTCAGACTGGATTTGGCATTTTGTCTACCTATCGAGTCCTTACCGAGGACCTGGGATAGGCAGATGTGGATGTTTGATGGTATTACAGATATCGTCGCAGGATGGAAGCAGTTCCTAATAAGGCCGCCTTTTGCAATTGACTAATAGCGAATTTGTCAATGCCAATGGTGTTCAAGTGGTGCTCCAGTTGTTTTGGGATTGCACCCAAGGCGCCTATGACTATTGGTACTACCCTTGCTTGCTTTTGCCACAGTCTTTCTATTTCTATTTGTAGGTCTTTGTATTTTGTTATCTTCTCCAGTTCTTTCTCTTCTATTCTGCTATCTCCAGGCACTGCCACGTCCACTATCCAGACTTTTTTGTCTTTCTTATCGACAATTGTTAAGTCTGGGGTGTTATGTTGCAGGTGCTTGTCTGTTTGAATTCTGAAGTCCCAGAGCAGTTTAATTTTATCATTTTCTATGACTTTCTCTATTTTATGATCCCACCAGTTTTTGCTTACAGGCAGATGATATTTTTTGCAGATCTTCCAATGCACCATTGTTGCTACTTTGTCATGCCGCTGCTTGTAATCAGTCTGTGCAATCTTCTTGCAACAGCTTACCAAGTGGTCCACTGTTTCTTCAGCTTCTTTGCATAGGCGGCACTTACTACCCTTGCTTACTTTTGCCACAGTCAAAAGCAAGTGGCATTATTTATTATTATTATTATTATTATTATTATTATTATTATTATTATTATTATTATCTGGTCATTAGTATTCTCTCTGAGGGTCATTGAGGCCACCTGGAGGTTTATCTGTGTCCTCAGGGTCACCTGAGAGGTGCAAGTGGGGGTGGAGCCTTCTGGGAACTGCCGAAAGGACAGTGTTGTGGACTGGAGATGGATGATGTCTCGTATCCCTCCCCCTCTGTTGACAGAGAGGGCTGTTCAGGTTTGACCTAGACGGCCTCTTTGATCCCTCTTTCAATCCTGCGGTCCTCTCTGTCCACATTTTGGGGTCAAAGAGGCCATCAAGGTCAAAACTGAACATCCCTCTCTCAACAAAGGGGGAAAGGATACGAGACCTCATCCATCTCCAGTCCACAACACTGTCCTTTCGGCAGTTCCAAGAAGGCTCCATAGACATTCGCACTGCTCAGGTGATCCTGAGGATACGGAGATAAACCTCCAAGCGGCCTCAATGACTCTCTAAACCAGCGGTTCTCAACCTGTGGGTCGGGACTCCATTTGGGGTCGAACGACCATTTCACGGGGGTCGCCAAACAACGCAGTCCGCCATTTTTTTCCCCTTCCCCTTAGCTGTGCTACTCCCTTTTATTCTGTTGGCTTTTGAAAGCCAATAGAATAGACTCTCTTGAATAGAGTCTAATTCTATTGGCTTTCCAAAGCCAATAGGAATTGTCCAGGCTGTCTCTGCCCTGCTGAGCCCGCCAAAAGCCCCATTCTGCAAACGGTGCTGCACCCGTTGAGTAGTCCTCGACTTACGACCAGTTGAGTAGTCCTCGACTTACGAACGGTTGGGGGTCGCGGCATTAAAAAGGTTGAGAACCACTGCTCTAAAAGGAGGCAAATGACCAGCGGTCTGCAAGAAGTGTCAATCCTTCCCTTCCCCACCGTCCAGTCAGAGCGGAAGAAGCTTCTGGGAGGAGAAGCGAAACGTCTTCAAAGAAAAATCAGGAAGTCCAGTTGCCTGCTGAAAAAAGCATCTTTGGGATGGCTTTGAGTTGGTTTTTGAACCCTGCGTATTGCCTGGGTAAGTCCCTGTAGATTCCTTGGCCAGGTTTTATCAGAAGTGGTTTGCCATTGCCTGCTTCCTAGGGCTGAGAGAGAGTGGCCGGGCCAAGATCCCTCGGCTGGCTTTAGGCCTAAGGCAGGACTCTAGCTAAGATCTCCTGGGATCACTTGACTCCCGGGATACCGCAACCGTCGTAAATGTGAGCCAGTTGCCAAGAGTCTGAATGCACATCCCGTGACCACGGGGAGGCTGCGGCGGTCGTAAGGGTGAAAAACGGCCATAAGTCACTTTTTTTCGGTCCCGTTGTAACTTGCAATGGTCACCAAATGAATGGCTGTTAAGTCGAGGACTGCATGCATAAACGGGCTGAGGTTCAAATGAACATACTCTCACTAAGGCAGGGCTACCTGTGGGACATTGGCACCTGGCAGGGGGTACGCGAACATCCTAGGAAAGGGGTAGCGGGGAAGGGGGATGAGCTGAACCGATGGCAGCACCGCACAAGCCTGAGCGAGAGACGGCTGGAGCTGCAGGGCTGTCGGGGCTCAGCAGAAGCCCCAGGATCAGTGCCGCTTTCCAGCTGATCGGCGCTTCTTTGGGGCTGTCAGGGCTCAGTGGAAGTGTCAGGATCAGCACCAGGCTCCAGCTGGAGCTCGGCGCTGATCCTGGTGCTTCTGCTGAGCCCAGAAGCACCAATCAGCTGGAAAGCAGCACTGATCCTGGTGCTTCTGCTGAGCCCTGAAGAAGCGCCGATCAGCTGGAATGTTGCAGCCTCTCCAGGGTCTTGTGATTGACATTCAGATGCTTGGCAACCGATTCATATTTATGACGCTCACAGTGTCCCAGGGTCATGTGAAGTGACCAAAACCTGCTGCAACCACCCAGCAGATGGGGGGAATAAAAACCAAATACCCCCACCCCCCTATCCCACCCCCGCTGCCAATCCCCAACAGAAACGCTCACAACAAGGAAAACCTCGGACAGGAAGAAGAGCGCCATTGGGCTGGCAAGCAGGTGTCTTGCTCGGCTGTGGCTTGGGGGGCACTTTTTTCAGTGCCGTTGTAACTTCGAACAGTCACCAAACGGTCTGTTGTAAGTCGAGGACTACCTGTATTTCATCGCTTTTTTCCTTTTTTGGGGGGGGGTCATCAGGTTTTTGACACCTTACTTGGTGACAGGTGGTGCTCGGATGTTGCCACATCCTAAAAGTGGCACAATGGGTGAAAAGATTGAAAAGCCCTGCCTTAAGGGGCTGGACACGTTTTGCTAAGCCACAGAGAAGCCACCATTGGCTCCATTCTCACAACCTGCTCAGCCCGGACCAGCTCCTTAAGCGTCAAGCTGTCCAATTGTGGCTTAGCAGCTGGCGCAAACCAGACTTTGCTGCAAATGAGGGTTTCTGTGCCCCCCCTGCAGTCTCGGCTTGGCCCTCTTTGGCCTGGGGGGGGGCGTTTGTCAGGGGGCAGCTGACTCTGGAGCAACCCGGTGCCAGCTACCTCCTCCTGCCCAAATATCAAGCGATGCACTGCCAAGGCTGGGCTGGGGGTGGGGGTGGGGCGGCTCTTGGTGGAAAACATCTGGAAGCAGCCGTTCCTCATTTGTTCAACAGATGTTTGAAACCTTCAAGGATCCTGTTTTGTTTGCTGCTTTATTGCTGTGAAACCAGCCGTGTTTAGAGCAGGCCTGGGTGTGATTGGTGCTTGGGGGGGGGTGCATAAAAAGGGTGCGCATGTGGGGGCACAGGGGGGGGGCTGGCAGAAGCAGGAAGAGGCAGGCGAGGAGGGTGGGGCCGTGAGCAGATTCAGCCACAAGAGTGAAGCGTCCTTTCTTGAGAGAGGTGAGAAGCAGAATAACAGGAATAGAATAAAATGCAGAATAGAACAAAATAGAAAGGAATGGAGAGCAGAACAAAATTCTACTCTATTCTACTCTACTCTATTCCATTCTGCATTCTCTTCTCTTCTCTTCTCTTCTCCATTCTATTCTATTCTATTCTATTCTATTCTATTCTATTCTACTGTACTCTAGTCTGCATTCCATTCTGCATTCTATTCTATTCTACATTCTCTTCTGAATTCTCTTCTCTTCTCTTCTCTTCTCTTCTCTTCTCTTCTCTTCTCTTCTCTTCTCTTCTCTTCTCTTCTGCATTCCATTCTGCATTCCATTCTGCATTCTATTCTATTCTACATTCTCTTCTCTTCTCTTCTCTTCTCTTCTCTTCTCTTCTGCATTCCATTCTGCATTCCATTCTGCATTCCATTCTGCATTCTATTCTATTCTACGGTACTCTATTCTGCATTCTATTCTATTCCATTCTGCATTCTCTTTTGCATTCTCTTCTCTTCTCTTCTCTCCTCCCTCCCTCCCCTCCCCTCCCCTCCTCTTCTCTTCTCCATTCCATTCTCCATTCTACTCTACTCTACTCTATTCTACTCTACTCTATTCGCAACCTGGAACTAAGGAGAAACTTCCCGACAGCTAGAACAATTAACCAGTGGAACAACCTGCCTCCAGAAGCGGTGAATGCTCCAACACTAGAGGTTTTTAAGAAGAGACTGGACGGCCATTTGTCTGAAATGGTATAGGGTTTCCTGCCTAAGCAGGGGGTTGGACTAGATGACCTCCAAGGTCTCTTCCAACTCTGTCCTGGTGCTCCTGTTTGCCTGTAGAAAGTGCTGGGTTCAAGTTTGGGCATTTCCAGGCAGAGCTGGGGAGAATTGGGATCCACGCTTGGGTTGAGATGCGTGGAGCTCTTTTGGAACAAAGGATGTCTGTAGTCAGGGACGGTTCTGAAAGACGGACCCTTTCCTGCCTCCCCTACAAACCTACCCATGTCTGTGTGTTTGTGTGTGTGTGAGTGAGTGAGAGAGAAAGAAAGAGAAAGAAAGAGAGAGAAAGAGAGGGACTCAGCAAGTTTGGAGCAGGTGCATGTGAGATGGCCAGTTCAGAGTTACTTACAACCATAATTGCCACATGACCATAATTGAGATTGGCAGTTACAGTTCTAAGCCATGATGGTTATAAAGTGGATGGATCCTGTTGTTGTTGTTAATTGCGAAGTCGTGTCCGACCCATCGCGACCCCATGGACAACGTTCCTCCAGGTCTTCCTGTCCTCTACCATCTTCTGGAGTCCATTTAAGTTCACACCTCCTGCTTCAGTGACTCCATCCAACCACCTCCTTCTCTGTCGTCCCCTTCTTCTCTTGCCCTCCATCTTTCCCAGCATTAGGCCCTTCTCCAGTGAGTCCTTCCTTCTCATTAGGTGGCCAAAGTATTTGATGGATCCTGTGGCCAGACCCAATTCTGCAATCTTTTTTTACAGGAGTCGCGGAGGGAATGTGATGATCATTAAGCTAACACAGATGTTTCTGGAGATTCTCCTTCACCCACGCCACGGTTGTCCCCAAGGTCCTTTTTTTTTTCAGAAGGCAACTGAACTTTCTTGTTTTTCTTTGAAGACGTTTCGCTTCTCCTCCTGGAGGTTTCTTCAGCTCTGATGGGATGGCGGGGAAGGGAAAGATTTACATTCCTTGCAGACCATGGTCATTTGCTTCTTTTAGTGGGTTGTTGAGGCCACCTGGAGGTTTGTCTGTGTCCTCGGGGTCACTTGAGTGGTGCAAATGGGGGTGGAGCCTTTTCTTTGAAGATGTTTCACTTCTTCAGCTCTGACTGGATGGTGGGGAATGGAAGGATTTATACTCCTTGCAGACAGCTGGTCATTTGCATTCTTTCTGAGGGTCGTTGAGGCCACTGGGAGGTTCATCTGTGTCCTCAGGGTCACCTGAGGGGTGCAAATGGGTGTGGAGCCTCCTTGCAACTGCTGAAAGGACTCTGTTGTTCCATACCCATTTGCACCCCTCAGGTGACCCTGAGGACACAGAGATAAACCTCCAAGTGGCCTCAACGACTCTCTCAAAGGAGGCAAATGACCAGCTCTCTGCAAGGAGTATCAATCCTTCCATTCTCCACCATCCGGTCAGAGCCGAAGAAGCTTCTGGGATGAGAAGCGAAACGTCTTCAAAGATAAAACAAGAAAGTCCAATTGCCTCCTGAAAAAAGGCATCTTTGGGACAAGCGAGCACAGAGGCCATTAAGCAAAACTGCCTCCCAGATATTGGAAAAAAGCCATCAACTGCTGAATGCAGAACTGTGCGTGGAGGCAGCCTATGAGAATGTCAGATCTGCGACATAAGTACCATTGTGGAGGGGCTCCGTCCTAACTTTGAACGCCAAGCAATCTGTTTTTATTTTATTTTATTTTTAACCAACAAAACAAAACAAAACAAAACAAAGCAAAACATAACACACTTACACACACAGTATATACAATCCCCCTTTTTTTAACAGTGATTACATAACGGTAATCTTCTATTATTTACATTTTCCCCCTTATTCTTCTTTAGAATATTTGTTCTTATTGCCCCGTTGTTTCTTATTTACATTTTTCTTCCTTCATATTCTACTTCTTACTAAGAATAATTCATATTATTATTATTATACATTATTATACACATATTTTCACTTTTGACCTTTCCATATTTATTCTCCTCTATTATTTCTAGTCTCCAACCAGTCATACCACTTGTTCCATGTTATATAGTACTCTGTGTCTTCCTTTTCTTTTATCTCTTTTGTTAATTTGTCCCAAAAATAACATGAGGATAATGTTGTTGTTGTTGTTGTTAGTTGCGAAGTCGTGTCCGACCCATCGCGACCCCATGGACAACGTTCTTCCAGGCCTTCCTGTCCTCTACCATCTTCTGGAGTCCATTTAAGTTCACACCTCCTGCTTCAGGGACTCCATCCAGCCATCTCATTCTCAGGCTCTTCTCCAGTGAGTCCTTCCTTCTCATTAGGTGGCCAGAGTACTTGAGTTTCAACTTCAGGATCTGGCCTTCTAAAGAGCAGTCGGGGTTGATCTCTTCTAGGACTGACCGGTTTGATCGCCTTGCAGTCCAGGGGACTCGCAGGAGTCTTCTCCAGCACCAGAGGACATGATAGCAGTGTTCCAATATCTCAGGGGCTGCCATAAAGAAGAGGGAATTAAGCTATTTTCCAAGGCACCTGAAGGCAGGACAAGAAGCAACGGGTGGAAACTCATCAAGGAGAGAAGCAACCTAGAACTAAGGAGAAACTTCCTGACAGTGAGAACAATTAATCAGTGGAACAACCTGCCTCCAGAAGCGGTGAATGCTCCAACACTGGAAGTTTTTAAGAAGAGACTGGACAGCCATTTGTCCGAAATGGTGTAGGGTTTCCTGCCCGAGCAGGGGGTTGGACTAGATGACCTCCAAGGTCCCTTCCAACTTTACTATTATTATTATTATTATTATTATTATTATTATTATTATTATTAAAGGCCTCCATTCTTTGGCGCTCAGCCTTTCTTATGGTCCAACTTTCACAGCCATATATTGCAACTGGGAAAACCATGGTCTGGACAATGCGCACTTTTGTTGGCAGGGTGATGTCTCTGCTTTTTATAATACTGAACACTTTAGAATTTTACGAAGTCCACCCTGAAAGACAAGCTACACTGGTTTTTCTTGATGCCCAGAAGGCATTTGATAATCTGAATTGGAATTTTATTATAACACAATTGCACTATATGGCTTTTGGGACAAAATTTGGAAAGGTGGTTGAGAAAATATATCCTAAACAAACAGCTAGGGTAATTATAAATGAGGAAATGACGGGAAAAAATGGATATAATCAAAGGAGTAAGACAAGGATGCCCACTTTCCCCTCTTCTATTTATTTTATCACCTGTTTGGGACTCCCTGCAAACGTCTGGAGCCACACAGGGCGTCGGAAAAGGGTTGGAGGTTTGCTGCTGGGTTCTCGTGACCCTGGAACGAGAGGATGGGTCCTGGAATCCAAGTCTTAAGAAGGGGAGGGGGGTTGGAGTCGCCTGCCATGCTGAGCCTTGAGTAAAGAAGATATTAGAGGTTGAGGAAGGAAGGAAGGAAGGAAGGAAGGAACGAAGGAAGGAAGAAGGAACAAAGGAAGAAAGAGATGGGAATTAGGGAGGGAGGGAGGAAGGAGCGAAGGAAGGAAAGAGATGGGAAGGAGGGAGGAAGGAAAGAAAGAGATGGAAGGAAGGAACGAAGGGAAGGAAGAAGGAACAAAGGAAGGAAAGAGATGGGAAGCAGGGAGGGAGGAAGGAAGGAAGGAAAGAGATGGGAAGGAAGGAACGAAAGAAGGAAGAAGGAACAAAGGAAGGAAAGAGATGGGAAGGAGGGAGGAAGGAGCGAAGGAAAGAAAGAGATGGGAAGGAAGGAACGAAGGAAGGAAGAAGGAGCGAAGGAAGGAAAGAGATGGGAAGGAGGGAGGGAGGGAGGAAGGAAAGAAAGAGATGGGAAGGAAGGAGGGAGGGAGGAAGGAAGGAAAGAGATGGGAAGGAAGAACGAAGGAAGGAGGGAGGAGCGAAGGAAAGAAAGAGATGGGAAGGAGGGAGGGAGGAAGGAAGGAAGGAAAGAAATGGGAAGGAAGGAGGGAGGGAGGAAGGAAAGAGATGGGAAGGAAGAACGAAGGAAGGAAGAAGGAGCGAAGGAAGGAAAGAGATGGGAAGGAGGGAAGGAGGAAGGAAAGAAAGAGATGGAAGGAAGAAGGGAGGGAGGAAGGAAAGAAAAAGATGGGAAGGAAGGAAAGAGATGGGAAGGAGGGAGGAAGGAGCAAAGGAAGGAAAGAAAGATGGGAAGGAAGGAACGAAGGAAGGAAGAAGGAACAAAGGAAAGAAAGAGATGGGAAGGTGGGAAGAAAGGAAGGACAGGGCCAGAGGGGGAATTTCATCCTTAAGTTGCGAAAAAACTAAATAAAAATGTCTGAACGCTCGGAAAATCTTGAGGACCCCATTCCCCAAAAGAGCCTTGAGCTTCCCTTTGTGGGGGCTTCAGTTTCAGTGGGTGTTGGAAAACACACACACCCCCCCCACACACATACACCTGTTGCAACTGCTCAGTGCCGCGCGGGACTTGGGCTGGGAAGCGAGAATCCCCCACGGCCCCTCCGTCTTCCAGGCGGGAGAATCCATCCGTTCCAGGCTTTTTCTTTTCTTTTTATTATAAATTTTTACAATTTTACAATAAAAACCCCTTTCCCAATCCCTCCCAACCCACCCCAAAACCCTCCCTCATTCTTCCCAGAGCTGAATACAGGGTTAACTAGAACTTAAAAGAAAAAACTTTTAAACTCAAAAAAACTCAAACAAATATGATTACATTCAATAAACAAATTATTAAGTACATTAACTCCATTATATATAAGAAAAACAGAAAGAGAAAAAGATGAAAAAAAGAAAATATATCCCTTCCTTCCTTCCTTCCTACCTACCTACCCCTTCCCTTCCCCGCATCCTTCTTTTCTCGCTCCCTCCTTCCCACCTCTGTCCTTCCTCCCTCCTTCCCATCTCCTTCTTTCCTTGCTCCCTCTCCCTCATTTCCTCCTTTCTTCCTTCTCTCCCTCTCTCCCTCCCTCACTTCCTCCTTCGTTCCTTCCTTCCTTCGTTCCTTCTCTCCCTCTCTCCCTCACTCCTTCCTTCTTTCCTTCCTTCCTTCCATCTCTCCCTCTCTCACTTCCTCCTTCCTTCCTTTCCTTCCTTCCTTCCTCCCTCTCCCCTCCCTCATTCCTTCTTTCCTTCCTTTCTTCCTCCTTCTCTCCCTCCCTCATTTCCTCCTTCTTTCCTTCCTTCTTCTCCTTCTCTCCCTCTATCCTTCCTTCCTTCCCTTCTTCCTTCTCTCCCTCTCTCCCTTCCTCCTTCCTTCCTTCCTTCCTTCCTTCCTTCCTTCCTTCCTTCCTTCCTTCCTTCCTTCTCTCCCTCTCTCACTTCCTCCTTCCTTCCTTCCTTCCTTCCTTCCTTCCTTCCTTCCTTCCTTCCTTCCTTCTCTCCCCCCTCCCATCTCTCTCTCTCTCCTTTCAATTTGAATCTGTTATTTATTCAGAGTCTTGAGGACTCCGAACTTGTTTTGAGAAGGGAACATAATAAGGTGGTGGCAAAATGATTGCTCCTCCTGTTTGAGAATCAGCTCAATCCCTACAAGTTGGGAGACTGCAACTCCCAGAAGCCTCAGCCAGCCCGGCCGATCCTAAGGGATGACAGATGAGTATCAGGATCTGCCCACAGGATCTGCAAGTCTGTATTTGTTAAATCATATTCGTTCCTTACATTTCTCCGCCGCCTTTCATTCTTATTCCCCACCTTTGCCTGACCTTGGCATAAATGTACATTCTCTGGCCGAAGGGAGGACAGAACGCTCCATGTATGAGGCAGGGTTTAAAATATGACATTTAATTTTTCTACGGCGGGGAAGAAGAAAGCAGACGGTGGATCGTAGAAAATGCAAGTTATTTAAAGCCTGGTGGAGGACGGAGGTGCTGGGAAGACGATCAAAGAGAGATTTCACTCGCCTGCTTCAACCGGCCAAGGACTTTGCAAAGACTTGGATCTGGATTTGGAAAAAAAAAGAAAGGAAAAAATAGATTTGCTCCCCCTCCCAAGTGGTTCATGACTTTGGAAGTTAAAAGGGGGGGGGATCCTCTACAGCAGTATTTCCCAAACTTGACAATTTTAAGGCATGAGGATTTCAACTCCCAGAATTCCACAGCCAGCAACGCTGGCTGTGGAATTCTGGGAGTTGAAGTCCACATGCCTTAAAATTGTCAAGTTTGGGAAACACTGCTCTACAGGCCTTCTAAATGTTCTTTGTTCCATTGGGAGGGAATGGATTGATTTTCAGATCAGGTTTCCGAGAATTACAAAAAAAAACAACAACCCAAAATCACGACAGAATAAACACAGGGAAGAACAAATCCGTTAAACTTTAACAGCCGACTCTGGTGGTGCGTGCTTTTAAGCTGCAATTAATTTAATTGATTGGTCTACCACGGAGTCACTTAGTGAGCACACAGATAGAAGCAATTAATCCTCAGTTTAACAATCATTTACGCAGTGACCCTGCAAAGTAACGGGGGCCCTGAAAAAGGTGACTTGGGACCGTTTTTTCACAACTGTTGCAACATCTATCTCCAGGGTCGGGTGAATCAAAATTCAAACGCTTGGCAACGGACTCATTTAGGATCCACAAAGTCAATGGGGAAGTCAGATCCCCTTAACAACCGGGTTGCTAACAGAAGAGCTGAGTTGGAAGGGACCTTGGAGGTCTTCTAGTCCAGCCCCCTGCTCAGGCAGGAAACCCTAAGACCATTTCAGATTGAAGGGATCGTCCACCAGGACTCCAAAGTCCCTCTCACAGTTACTGTTTTTGAGCCAGCTCTCACCCAATATAATAATAATAATAATAATAATAATAGTAGTAGTAGTAGTAGTAGTAATAGTAATAGTAACAATAATAATAGTAATAGTAATAATAGTAAAGTTGGAAGGGACTTTGGAGGTCATCTAGTCCAACCCCCTGCTCAGGCAGGAAACCCTATACCAGTGGTTCTCAACCTGTGGGTCGGGACCCCATTTGGGGTCGAACGACCATTTCACGGGGGTCGCCAAACAAGGCTGTCCGCCATTTTTTCCCCCTTTTCTTTGGCCACGCCCCTGGCACCCAGTGATGTATAAGTGGTTGGGGGTCACCACAACATGGGGAACTGTATTATGGGGTCGCGGCATTAGAAAGGTTGAGAATCACTGCCCTATACCATTTCGGACAAATGGTTGTCCAGTCTCTTCTTAAAAACTTCCAGCGTTGGAGCATTTGCCGCTTCTGGAGGCAGGTGGTTCCACTGGCTAATTGTTCTCACCGTCAGGAAGTTTCTCCTTAGTTCTAGGTTGCTTCTCTCCTTGATGAGTTTCCACCCATTGCTTCTTGTCCTGCCTTCAGACACTTTGGAAAATAGCTTGTACTTAAACCTTTGATTTTTTTTCCCGCCTAAGCATAAGACTTTGCTTTTCTCCACATTGAAACTCATTTTGTTGGATAGAGCCCCTTGTTCAAGTGTGTCAAGATCTTTTTGGATCCTAAGCCCGTCTTCTGGGGTGTTGGCTACTCCTGCTAGTTTGGTGTCCTCTGCAAATTTGATCAGTTCCCCTTCTATTTCCTTATCTTAAGTCATTAATGACGATATTGAAGAGCCCTGGGCCTAAGACGGAGCCTTGTGGGAACCCCACTGCTTACTTCTCTCTGTGTGGATGTAGTTCTATTGAGGACTACTCGTTGAGTAAGGTTTGTCAGCCAGCTATGGATCCATCTGGTGGTGATGTTGTCTATCCCACCTTTTTCTAACTTACCAAGGTGTCAGTTATGCTTTCCTTTGTCAAACGCCTTACTAAAATCTAAGTATACTACGTCCACAGCATTTCGCTGGTCTACTAGTTTAGTTACTTTATCCAAGAATGAAGTAAGTGTCAGAATCCAATTATATTTCATCTCTAGTTATCAACTATGGAAAACCCCATTTCTGCCCTCTCTGGATTCTGTCATACGATGAAGGGGAAGGGGGGTGAACAAAGGGGTTTTATGGCCCTCACTTCCTTCGGTACAACTTCAAAGGGATTGAATGTGGATACCACCAAAAGGACTAAATCAGTGGTTCTCAACCTGTGGGTTGGGACCCCATTTGGGGTTGAACGACCCTTTCACGGGGGTCGCCAAACAACGCAGTCCGCCATTTTTTTCCCCTTTTCCTTAGCTGTGCTACTCCCTTTTATTCTATTGGCTTTTGAAAGCCAATAGAATAGACTCTCTTGAATAGAGTCTAATTCTATTGGCTTTCCAAAGCCAATAGGAATTGTCCAGGCTGTCTCTGCCCTGCTGAGCCCACCAAAAGTCCCATTCTGCAAACGGGGCTGCATCAGTTGAGTAGTCCTCGACTTAGGACCGATTGAGTAGTCCTCGACTTACGACCGGTTGGGGGTCGCGGCATTAAAAAGGTTGAGAACCACTGGACTAAAGCATAACAGTGGGGCCATCAGCTTTCATCTACTCCTCTCTGAAGTCTCCCTTCCACCGGCAGTGAGGAAAAAGGAGGTGGAAATGTAATGCCTGGGATTGTCACTGGAAAGATGGTGGGGTGGGGCTGATGGGGACCCCTTAAAATCTTGGGCTTGGGCCCCAGGTCCTGTCTAGAAGGCCTGCAACCATTTTCTCTTAATAAAGGATGCCTGTTGGAAGAAATATTCCAAGAGTTCTGTCTTCTTAAGATGCAAAGTGGGCTGGATCCTTACAGTAAGATTGGTTTGGCATGATTTATTTTTAACAAATCCATGCTGGCTTTTAAAAATTATAACTTTATTTGTTTCTAGACGTTCACAGATCTGTTTTTTGATTCTTTTTTTCTGGTATTTTCCCAGGTACTGATGTTAGGCTGATTGGTTTATAATTTCCTGGATTGGTTTCCCCCCTCTTTTTTTTGAAGATGGGAACCACATCAGTTCTTTTCCAATCCTCTGGTAGTTCTCTGATGCTCCAAGATTTTTGGAAAGATATGGTGCAATGGTTCTGAGATAATATCTGCCAGCTCCTCCATAACTCTGGGATGTAATCTGTCGGGTCCTGGTGATTTATATTCGTCACGGTCAGACAGATGTTCTCTTACCATGTTCTTGCTTATTTTAATTTTTATTACTAGTCTGTCTTTTACAGTTATGTTTTTGTGTGAAGATTGATGCAGAGAATGAGTTAAGCAGCTCTGCTTTCTCTCTGTTGCCTGTTACTTCCTTGCCATCTTCTCTCTTTAGTGGAGAGAAGTTTCCTTGACTTTTTCCTTGTTGTTAATATATTGGAGGAAACTTTTATTTATTATCTTTGACTTTTGTTGCAAGTCTTTGTTCACTTTGCTAAGCCTTTGCTTTCCTGACTTCATCTTTGCAGATTCCCTTCCTGATTTATGTGTCCCTCTTTCCAATTTTTGCACTTGTCCTTTTTGTCTTTGAGTTTATCAGAGAGGTCTTTCTTTGTGTAGCCATGCAGGTTTCTTCTTGGATTTCTTGTTTTTCTTTTTCAGTGGTATTGTGGTGATATGGGCTTTTATGATTGTATTTTTCAGAGTTTCCCACGCATCTTGAGTCATTTTCCCCTTTAGGATTTTCATCCATGGAATTTTGCTTAGGCTCTCTCTTGAGTTTGTTAAAAATTAGTTCTTTTAAAGTTGAATTTCTGGTATTTAATTTCTGGTAGCATAGGGAGTTTGGCACCAGGTGTACAGGCAATCCTTGACTTACAACCATTCATTTAGTGATGATTCAAAGTTACAACTGTCCTGAAAAAAGCGATTTATGACTATTTTTCACTCGTATAACTGTTGCAGCATCCATGTGCTCATGTGATCATGGCAAATGGCTCAAATTTATGACAGCTGTAGCGTCCCAGAGTCTTGTGATTACCTTTTACCCCAAAGTCATGCTTTTGTGTCTAATGTAGGACTAGAACTCACCATCTCCTGGTGATTGGCCCAAAGTCACCCAGCTGGCTTTCATTCTGAAGGTGGGACTAGAATTCACCATCTCCTGGTAATAATAATAATAATAATAATAATAATAATAATAATAATAATAATAATAATACAACAGACAGTAAGTGCCGCCTATGCAAAGAAGCTGAAGAAACAGTGGACCACCTGGTAAGCTGTTGCAAGAAGATTGCACAGACTGACTACAAGCAGCGGCATGACAAAGTAGCAACAATGGTGCATTGGAAGATCTGCAAAAAATATCATTTGCCTGTAAGCAAAAACTGGTGGGATCATAAAATAGAGAAAGTCATAGAAAATGATAAAATTAAACTGCTCTGGGACTTCAGAATTCAAACAGACAAGCACCTGCAACATAACACCCCAGACTTAACAATTGTCGATAAGAAAGACAAAAAAGTCTGGATAGTGGATGTGGCAGTGCCTGGAGATAGCAGAATAGAAGAGAAAGAACTGGAGAAGATAACAAAATACAAAGACCTACAAATAGAAATAGAAAGACTGTGGCAAAAGCAAGCAAGGGTAGTACCAATAGCAATCCCAAAACAACTGGAGTACTACTTGAACACCATTGGCATTGACAAATTTGCTATTAGTCAATTGCAAAAGGCGGCCTTACTAGGAACTGCTTCCATCCTGCGACGATACCTGTAATACCATCAAACATCCACATCTGCCTATCCCAGGTCCTGGGTAAGGACTCGACAGGTAGACAAAATGCCAAATCCAGTCTGAACATCTGGCTGACTGTGCGATGATCCATAATAATAATAAAGTTGGAAGGGACCTTGGAGGTCATCTAGTCCAACCCCCTGCTCAGGCAGGAAACCCTATACCATTTCAGACAAATGGCTGTCCAGTCTCTTCTTAAAAACTTCCAGGGTTGGAGCATTTACTGCTTCTGGAGGCAGGTGGTTCCACTGGTTAATTGTTCTCACTGTCAGGAAGTTTCTCCTTGGTTCTAGGTTGCTTCTCTCCTTAAATAAGTTTCCATCCATTGCTTCTTGTCCTGCCTTCCGGCGCTTTGGAGAATAGCTTGACTCCCTCTTCTTTGGGGCAGCCCCTGAGATACTGGAAGGCTGCTATCATGTCCCCCCTCATCCTTCTCTTTGTTAAACTAGACATACCCAATTCCAGCAACCGTTCCTTATATATTTTAAACTCCAGTCCCCTAATCATCTTTGTTGCTCTTCTCTGTACTCTTTCTAGAGTCTCAGCATCTTTTTTACATCGTGGTGACCAAAACTGGATGCAGAATTCCAAGTGTGGCCTTACCAAGGCCTTGTAAAGCAGTATTAACCCTTCACGTGATCTTGATTCTATCCCTCTGTTCATGCAGCCCAGCACTGTGTTGGCTTTTTTGGCAGCTGCAGCCCAAAGTCAAATCAGTTGGCTTTCGTGCCTAAGGCGGGACTAGAATTCACCGTTTCCTGGTTTGATTGTATCGATCTTCAGAAAGACATTAAAAAAACACAGGGTTTTTTTCCCCCCTTGGTGTTGGAGCCGGGATGAAGGGGGCACGAATGCGAATCCTGGTCACCTCTTTGGCAGTCTCCGGTCTCTAACGAAACGTGTTCTCTTCCCCCGTGGCTCGTGGCCAGCCGTTCCCAGAGTTGCCGTGCTCGTGTCGGGCAGCTGGATCGATCCCATCAATCGATCAGCTAGAATGTGCAGCGCCTAGGAACCGCTGCCGAGAACCCTTGGCGGGGCCAGCCTGGGCTGTGCCAGGTGGATTCCAGCAGCGCCATTCAGCTTGTGCAAGCTTGGGTGGGGGTGGGGGTGCGTCTGGTTGAGACCTGTGTTGGCACACCTCCCCTGGCACCGTGCTTTAGCAGCCCCGGTGTGCCCCGGTGCCCTGCCAGGGAGAGGGTGGACGGTGTGGAAGGCTTTTGAGCCCCTTCATCAATATCCTGCAAGTCAACAAAGGAAATTCCTGGCAAGGATGTCAGACCCCTTGAAAAGATGGGGTGTGTGTGTGTGTGTGGCCTTGGGCAGTGCCAGCTGAAAAGCCCCCTTCAGGTCTTCCAGAGAGGGTAGAGGGCTCCAGCCTCCTTGCCAGCCCTTGGTGGAGGTCTTAATTTATTTATTTATTTTATTTTTTATTTATTTTTAAAATTTGTAAGCCGCCCCACTCCCGAAGGACTCTGGGCGGCTAACAATAAAAACACATAAAACATAACAAAACAACAATACAAAGACAATCATCCAGGGGTTAGGTTTTATAAACCCCAGGTTTATAATAATAATAATAAAAATAATAATAATAATAAAGTTGGAAGGGACCTTGAAGGTCATCTAGTCCAACCCCCTGTCTTCAGGCTGCTTTCTTGGTTATGTCCTTGCGGGGCACCAAAATTTGAAAAAGTGGAATCGATGCAAGCTGCCTCTCCCAGGGCTTTGTCTCCCCCCCCCCCCGTGACCCCCAGCCTGACAGCACCCAGACCCTGAGCAGCAGTCCTGGGCCAGGCTTAGGATGGCTCCCCCGGATTCTAAAGACCCCCACCCCCGGGTTAGCCCAGACCTCCCAAATCAGGTGCCCTTAAAATGTGCATGGTTGAGCGGTCCAGCTGTCCATCATCCCCAGTTGTCCAAAGGCCAGTCTGGCTGGGGATTATGGGTGGGGTGGATGGGTAGAGAAAGGGGGCTGGATTCACCAAACAGCTGTCCAGGCACTTTGAGGGCCAGAGAGAGGCTGAGCCTGTCCCTCTTCCACCCTGACCATTTGCAAACCAGGTTTCTCTGCTTTAAATAATAATAATAATAATAATAATAATAATAATAATAATAATAATGATGATGATGATGAAGAAGAAAAAGAAGAAGAAGAAGAAGAAGAAGAAGAAGAAGAAGAAGAAGAAGAAGAAGAAGAAGAAGAAGAAGAAGAAGAAGAAGAAGAAGAAGAAGAAGAAGAAGAAGAAGAAGAAGAAGAAGAAGAAGAAGTACATCAGATGGTTGAAGAAGAAAAAATGGCTTTGGAAGAATATCTGAAGAACAATGATGAAGATGCACTGAAATTAGTATATCAGGAAGGCTTACTAACTACTGGAGAGACCAAACTGGCCTACAAGAAAGACCAAATGAAGAACAGAATAGAGGCATGGGAAGACAAAGCACTACATGGCCAATACGTTAAAAAAATAGCTGGGAAAGCAGATAATAACAAGACCTGGCAATGGCTAAGAGCAGGAAAATTGAAGAAAGAGACCGAGGGACTAATTCTGGCTGCACAAGACCAAGCCTTAAGGACAAATGCATATAAAGTCAAAATTGAGAAGACAGCAACAGACAGTAAGTACCGCCTATGCAAAGAAGCTGAAGAAACAGTGGACCACCTGGTAAGGTCTTGCAAGAAGATTGCACAGACTGATTACAAGCAGCGGCATGACAAAGTAGCAACAATGGTGCATTGGAAGATCTGCAAAAAATATCATTTGCCTGTAAGCAAAAACTGGTGGGATCATAAAATAGAGAAAGTCATAGAAAATGATCAAATTAAACTGCTCTGGGACTTCAGAATTCAAACAGACAAGCACTTGCAACATAACACCCCAGACTTAACAATTGTCGTTAAGAAAGACAAAAAAGTCTGGATGGTGGACGTGGCAGTGCCTGGAGATAGCAGAATAGAAGAGAAAGAACTGGAGAAGATAACAAAATACAAAGACCTACAAATAGAAATAGAAAGACTGTGGCAAAAGCAAGCAAGGGTAGTACCAATAGTCATAGGCGCCTTGGGTGCAATCCCAAAACAACTGGAGCACCACTTGAACACCATTGGCATTGACAAATTCGCTAATAGTCAATTGCAAAAGGCGGCCTTATTAGGAACTGCTTCCATCCTGCGACGATACCTGTAATACCATCAAACATCCACATCTGCCTATCCCAGGTCCTGGGTAAGGACTCGATAGGTAGACAAAATGCCAAATGCAGTCTGAACATCTGGCTGACTGTGCGATGATGAATAATAATAACAATAATAATAAAGTTGGAAGGGACCTTGGAGGTCATCTAGTCCAACCCCCTGCTCAGGCAGGAGACCCTATCCCATTTCAGACAAATGGCTGTCCGGTCTCTTCTTAAAAACTTCCAGTGTTGGAGCATTCACCGCTTCTGGAGGCAGGTGGTTCCACTGGTTAATGGTTCTGACTGTCAGGAAGTTTCTCCTTAGTTCTAGGTTGCTTCTCTCCTTGATTAGTTTCCATCCGTTGCTTCTTGGCCCCTCAGAAGCAAAAGTCTGCCAATGCCCCTAAACATGGCTGCCCTTTTGGGGGGGGAAGGGTGGGGGAGAGGGGTGGAAAATTTCTCTGCAAGTGGTGCAGCAGGTCAAGTACAGAAATGAAGCTGCATGTGTGTGTGTGTGTGTGTGTGTGTGTGTGTTTCTGGGTGACTATTTTGCCCGTAAGGTGTTGGTCTCCCCCCCTACCCACATTCACGCGTCTTTCTCACCTGCAGTGAGTTTGAGAGCAGGTAGAGCAGTGGTTCTCAACCTTTTTAATGCTGCGACCCCCAACCGGTCGTAAGTCGAGGACTACTCAACCGGTCGTAAGTCGAGGACTACTCAACGGGTGCAGCACCGTTTGCAGAATGGGACTTTTGGCGGGCTCAGCAGGGCAGAGACAGCCTGGACAATTCCTATGGGCTTTGGAAAGCCAATAGAATCAGACTCTATTCGAGAGAGTCTCTTCTATTGGCTTTCAAAAGCCAATAGAATAAAAGGGAGGAGCACAGCTAAGGAAAAAGGGGGGGGGGAAATGGCGGACTGCGTTGTTTGGCGACCCCCGTGAAATGGTCGTTCGACCCCAAATGGGGTCCCGACCCACAGGTTGAGAACCACTGATGTAGAGGCAACTGCTTGCAGGAGTGTCCAACGGAGTGGGGTCTGTTTCCATCCCCAGTAACGGGGGTCCCTCTCCCCCAGTTGGGTTGGGGCTTCCAGATGCCCATCCTCCGAGCCAGTCACATTCCTGGCTCAGAGGATGTGAGGGGAGCAGCTGGGGAGGATGGAGGGGGTCTTCAGGGACCCCTGGATGGCAATTCCAGCTTTCAAGCATCCCTTCTCCTCCCCCTCCAGGCTTAAAATGTGCCCGCTGTAATTTCCAGCTAGAGATGGAAAGGCTGGGGAAAAAAAAAAACCTTGGAAAAATTGGGGAGAAAAAAAAAATAGGGTTTCCAACGTCGTTTGCAAAAAAAAAAAAAAAAAGCACCCAGAAAATAACTCATTTACCCCCTCCCCCATTTTTCCAGGTTTTTTTTCCTAAGCCTTCCAGTCTTTTATTTCCAGCTGGTGGAAACTGCATCCCAAGCAGTTTTTTTTTCTCCGTCCATTTCTCGGGGTGACCTTTGCACCCCCCCGCATGTCAGCCCTCCCCAGTAATTCTGTTTCCCTAATTTTGCAGTGCTTGATTCCCCCCCCCCCCTTATTCTGAGATTGCAAAACTGACTTTGTCCAGATTGGTACTTCTTTTTTTTTGCTGTGTCTTCTTGAGTTGGTTTCTAGGGCTTTGCTATTTTTTTTTTTTTTATCACTGGACCATTTGTAACCTGTGGGAGGTTTTCCGGGTGGGGGTGGGGGTGGGGGGGCTAGCTTGGCTCGCTTTCCGTGGCACGCCTACATTTGCTTGCTCACTCCTTGGCCAGGGATGGTCCCCAGAGGAGAAGAGGCGGGGGGGGGAGGGAGGAGGGGGTCTCCTCCTTGATCTATGAACCTGGATGTGAGAAGTTTTATATCCAAATATATTTTATTCTTTATACTGTTTCCACCTTCCCTTAAAATATTAACGGAATCCACCATGGTCTGAGGATCAGTGGTCTCCGTTAGGTAATCGAGCTGAAATTAAGTTAATTAAAATTAGCAAACTACCTCAAACTCCCCAAATAAATTACCTGGAACCTTATCCACGTATCAAAGGATAAGGTCTGCAGACACAAATGGAGTTAATCGAATTAACTTCCCAGAGGAACTGCATGTTCACAAGAATAAACGTCACAGACCTACCTACACACACACACACACACACACACACACACCCCTCAAGTGTCATCCTAGAATCAGCACGTAGGCACTTCCACACCCCAGACAGTCTCCCCTATAAAAGTCTGTCCCTGTATCCCATTTCTCTGCAGCTGCCCCTAAAGGCAAACTCTTTGCTTTTAGGAATAAATCTTTTTTCTTTCCTCACAGCTGTCTGGATCCCTTTTTTATTTGTTCTTGCGCAGTTGGAACCCCAAATTATTCTTCTCAAACGGAGGTGTGGGGAAGGGGATCTGTGCTAGATTGAGGGGGATAGAAAGGGGATCTGTGCTAGATCGAAGAGGATGGGAAGGGGATCTGTGCTAGATCGAAGGGGACGGGAAGGGGATCCGTGCTTGATTGAAAGGGATGGGAAGGGATCTGTGCTAGATCAAAGGGAAAGGGAAGGGGAATCTGTGCTAGATTGAGGGGGATAGAAAGGGGATCTGTGCTGGATCGAAGAGGATGGGAAGGGGATCTGTGCTAGATCGAAGGGGAAGGGAAGGAGATCTGTGCTAGATCGAAGGGGATGGGAAGGGGATTCGTGCTAGATTGAAAGGGATGGGAAGGGATCTGTGCTAGATTGAAGGGGATAGAAAGGGGATCTGTGCTAGATTGAAAGGGATGGGAAGGGATCTGTGCTGGATGGTCCAAAGAGGACTTTGGGCGATGTTTTGGGCCTGGATTGAGGTGCTTAAGACGAAAAGGCTTCAGAAATAAGTCTGCTCTTAATCATCTCCTAAAAGTCTATTTTCCCAGCCCACGCACTGTAATTAATGGGAAAGAGGCACGGTGAGTGGATAAGGAAGGGGAAATCCACCAGCACCACCCTTTTTCCTGGCTGGGAGAAACTCTGCCGGTTGCATCCCCGCCTGCTCATCCCAGATTGTCATGGACGGCTGGTAAGAGGATTTGGAAGGGCTCTGAATGCGAATGCTGCAAGGGCACACCTGGAATCCTGCATCAGTTTTGGCCACCAGAGCACAAAAAAGATGTTGAGACTTTGGAAAAAGGGCAGAGAAGAGCAACAAAGATGCTTAGGGGCCTGGAGACCCTCTACCATCTCAGACAAGGGGCGGCCCAGTCTCTTATTAAAAGCCTCCAGTGATGGAGCGCCCACAAGGTCTGGAGGCAAGCAGTTCCACGGGTTAGTTCTTCTCCCTGTCAGGAAGTTTCTCCTTAGTTCCAGGTTGCTTCTCTCTTTGGTCAGTTTCCATCCCTTGTTTCTCGTCCTGCCTTCTGGTGCTTTGGAGAATAGCTACACACACCCACCCACCCACCCACCCACACACACCATCGTCTTCTTTGGGGCAGCCCCCTACCCCAATATTGCACTACTGCTATCATCTATCTCCCCTACTCCTTCTCTTTTGTTAAAAATAACTAAGTTGCCTCCTAACTCTGTGGAGGTAAAAACATCATGGAGCATCTTCAAAAACATTTCCAGCTCTGAGGCTGGGCAGAGAAGAGCAACAAAGAGGATCAGGGGCCTGCAGGCTGAAACATACAAAGAACGGTTGCTGGAACTGGGGATGTCCAGTTTAATGAAGAGAAGGACGAGGGGGGACAGGATAGCAGCCTTGCAGTCTTTGAGGGGCTGCCACGGAGAGGAGGGGGGGGGAGGTCAACCTATTTTCCAAAGCACCTGAAAGCCAGACAAGGAACAGGGGATAGGAACTGATCGAGGAGACATTCAGCCTGGAAATAAGGAGACATTTCCTGACAGGGAGGACAATCCACCAATGGAACAGCTTGCCACCAGAAGTTGTGGGTGCTCCATCGCTGGAGGTTTTTAAGAAGAGACTGGACAGCCCCTTGTCTGAAACGGTATAGTATTTCCTGCCTGAGCAGGGGGTTGGACTAGATGACCTCCAAGGTCCCTTCCAATTCTTGTGATTCTGATTCCGAATCGGATAGCGGTCTTCTGAAAAACCTCCAGTGTTTTTGTCCCGTGTCCATCTCGGGTGTCTTCCCGTTGGGACACGCCTGCACGGCTTTCCATTCAAGAAATAAAAAGCTGCTGGGAGGGGGGGGGGCTTGGCAAGCCTCCTTCGCCCAGTTCTGCCAAGAGACTCTTACCGACTCTGGGGCCAGCGGATGGATGGGAGATAAATCATAATTTCCCTCTGAGCTGAATCCTTTTGGGGTTGGCCAAGATCAACGCCGGGAGGTGGGGGGGAGCTGGCTGGCTCCTTCCACCTTGGAAGCGGGATGGGACGTGTCTCTTCCAGGTTTGCCTCCCCCCCCCCAAGACAATTTGTTGACGGGTGCCTGCCGCCAAACGATCCATCATGCAAACAATAGGGGGGGCTTTCTTTCACCCCAGGTTTTGCTGGAGGAGATTCAGAGCTATCGGGGAAGGGGTGTGTGTGTGTGTTTGTGTGTGTGTGTGTGTGTGTGTGTGTGTCTGAGAAGGAAATAATTATCTTCCATGTCAGGACAAAAAAAAAAGAAAAGAAAGAAATGTATGTCTTGGCGGAATCGGACAAAGACTTGAGTGTCTGTTAGGGCCCAACGCTCCAACCGAAGGCCAAATTCAGACAGGTCGGGGCCTGGAACGGCCGGTCCATCCTCTCCCGTAAAGCTGGAGCTGCTGCTGACGTTTGGCATCTCAGCTCCAGCGGTGGGACACCTTCATCTGTGCTCGGCTGGGCTACTGCCACGCACTCGGCATGGGGCTGCCTTTGAAGGCATCCCAGGAGCAGTGTCCATCAATCAGCTGGAAGGACCTCAGAGGTCTTCTAGTCCAGCCAGGCAGATGGTTGTCCAGCCTCTCCCTAAAAACCTCCAGCGATGGAGCACCCACGACTTCTGGAGGCAGGCAGTTCCACTGGTCGATTGTCCTCGCTGTTAGGAAGTGTCTCCTTAGTTCCAGGTTGCTTCTCTCCTTGGTTAGTTTCCATCCGTTGTTTCTTGTCTGGCCTTCTGGTGCTTTGGAAAATAAGTTGACCCCCCACTTCCTCTTTGTGGCAGCCCCTCAGATATTGGAAGGCTGCTATCCTGTCCCCCCCCCCCCAGTCCTTCTTTTCTCTAGACTGGCCATGCCCAATGGCTGCAACCGTTCTTTGTCTGTTTTAGTCTCCAGGCCTTTGATCATCTTAGTTGCTCTTCTCTGCATTTTTTTCAAAGTCTCAACATCTTTTTTGAAATGGTGTGACCAAAACAGGATGCAGGATTCCAGATATGGCCTTACCAAGGCTTTATAAAGTACTATATTATTATACTATACTATATATTAATATATGTCTACATCTGTTTCTATCTATATCTATAAACATACGTATACACATATGCATACACATACACGTACATATCATATGCTTGATTACTAGCTATTCAAAAAGATTGCTTCAAATCAAAGAACAGAATAGCATAGCATAGCATAGAATGGAATAGAATAGATTAGAATGGAATGGAACGGAACGGAACAGAACAACAGTACAAAAGAGAACAGAATAGAATAGAATAGAATATGGAATAAACAGAACAGAACAGAATAGAATAGAACAGAATAGAATAGAATATGGAATAAATGGAACAGAACAGAATAGAATGGAACGGAATGGAACAGAACAGAACATAATAGAATAAAATATGGAATAAATAGAATAGAACGGAACAGAACAGAATATGGAACGGAACAAAACATAACAGAACAGAATAGAATATGGAATAAATGGAATGGAATGGAATGGAACGGAACGGAACATAATAGAATAGAATATGGAATAAATAGAATGGAACGGAACGAACAGAATAGAACATGGAATGGAACGGAACGGAATAGAATGGAACGGAACGGAACGGAATGGAACGGAACAGAATGGAATAGAATAGGAGAGTTGGAAGGGACCTGGAGGTCTTCTAGTCCAACCCTCTGCTCAAGCAGGAAACCCAATACTATATGTGTGTGTGTATGAAAAATGGCCATGAGTCACTTTTTTCAATGCCATTGTAACTTTGAATGGTCACTAAATGGACTGTTGTACGTCGAGGGCTACCTTTCAGCAGATCCAGAGAAAATGGAGGAAAATATATCCTTTAGTTTAGTTCATTTAGTGACCGTTCAAAGTTACAACGGCATTGAACAATGGGACTCCTGGCTGTTTTTCATACTTACATACTTACAACCTTTGCAGCATTCCCATGATCACGCTTTGGCAGCTGACTCACACTTATGACCGTTACTAAGGTTGATTCATATACTTTGGAGAATAGCTTGACTCCCTCTTCTTTGGGGCAGCCCCTGAGATATTGGAAGATGGCTATCATGTCCCCCCTCGTCCTTCTCTTCGTTAAACTAGACATACCCAATTCCAGCAACTGTTCCTTTTATGTTTTAGCTTCCAGTCCCCTAATCATCTTTGTTGCTCTTCTCTGTACTCTTTCTAGAGTCTCAACATCTTTTTTACATCGTGGTGACCAAAACTGGATGCAGGATTCCAAGTGTGGCCTTACCAAGGCCTTGTAAAGTGGTATTAACACTTCACGTGATCTTGATTCTATTCCTCTGTTAATGCAGCCTAGCACTGTGTTGGCTTTTTTGGCAGCTGCAGCACACGGCTGGCTCATGTTTAAGGGATCGTCCACTAGGATTTTTGTACTGCAGAAAATCTGTCGCAGGCTAACTCACTGCCCACTGCCAGGCGTTCGATCCTGATTAGGTTGACTCAGCCTTCCATCCTTCCCAGATCAGTAAAATCAGGATCCAGATTGTTGGGGGCAAAGAGGCTGACTCTGTAAACGGCTTAGCAAAATGAGGACCCAGATTGAAGTATTAGTACCACTTTATGTTGTTGTTGTTGTTAATTGCGAAGTCGTGTCCGACCCATCGCGACCCCATGGACAACGTTCCTCTAGGTCTTCCTGTCCTCTACCATCTTCTGGAGCCTATTTAAGTTCACAACTCCTGCTTCAGTGACTCCATCCAGCCACCTCCTTCTCTGTCATCTCCTTCTTCTCTTGCCCTCCATCTTTCCCAGCATTAGGCCCTTCTCCAGGGAGTCCTTCCTTCTCATTAGGGGGCCAAAGTATTTGAGTTTCCACTTTAGGATCTGTTTCAACTTCAGGATCTTTATAAAGCCTTTATAAGGCCACATCTGGAATACCTGCATCCAGTTTTGGTTGCCACATTACAAAAAAAGATATTGAGACTTTGGAAAAAGGGCAGAGAAGAGCAACTAGGATGATTAAAGGCCTGGAGACAAAAACATATGAAGAACGGTTGCAGGATTTGAGTATGGCCAGTCTAGAGAAAAGAAGGAGAAAAGGGGGGACACGATAGCAGCGTTCCAGTATCTCAGGGGCTGCCCCAAAGAAGAGGGAGTCAAGCTATTCTCCAAAGCACCTGAAGGCAAGACAAGAAGCAACGGATGAAAACTGACCAAGGAGAGGAGCAACCTGGAACTAAGGAGAAACCTCCTGACAGTGAGGACAATTAACCAGTGGAACTGCCTGCCACCAGAAGCTGTGAATGCTCCAACACTGGAGCTTTTTAAGGAGAGACTGGACAGCCCTTTGTCTGAAATGATATAGGCTTCCCTGCCTGAGCAGAGGGCTGGAGTACATGACCTCCAAAGTCCCTTCTACTCCTATCATTCTGTGTTCCACGAAGGGCCCATTGCAAAAAGGGAAATTATACATGGGGATAAAGTCATCCTTTTTTTATTCCCAGTCGGAAGGGGAATGTTATCGGGGGGGGGGGTTATGTTGAAAGACTTGGGGAACCGGTTGGAGGGGATGAATTCGAGTCTTGCTGGAGACAATGCTGATATTGCCCCCCCCCGAGTTCCCCAAGTACGCTTGAGAACCTTCGCAGGGGTTCGGTGGTGCCCACAAGAACAACTGTTTTTACTTACACCCTGGAAATAAAAAAAAAATGGGGAAGGGGGGGGCTTGGAAAGAAAGAGAGAGCTAGTCAGCCTGTTCTGTTTTTCTGCTGGAGATCCCCTTCCCTTCTCGTAATATTAGTAGTAGTAAAGTTGGAAGGGACCTTGGAGGTCATCTAGTCCAACCCCCTGCTCGGGCAGGAAACCCTACACCATTTCGGACAAGTGGCTGTCCAGTCCCTTCTTAAAAACCTCCAGTGTTGGGGCATTCACCGCTTCTGGAGGCAGGTTGTTCCCCTGGTTAATTGTTCTCACTGTCAGGAAGTTTCTCCTTAGTTCTAGGTTGCTTCTCTCCTTGCTTAGTTTCCATCCGTTGCTTCTTGTCCTGCCTTCAGGCGCTTTGGAGAACAGCTTGACTCCCTCTTCTTTGGGGCAGCCCCTGAGATATTGGAACACTGCTATCATGTCCCCCCTTGTCCTTCTCTTCGTTAAACTAGACATCCCCAATTCTAGCAACCGTTCTCCTCCCTCCCGCCCTCCATTTTGCAAAATGTCTTCAAGCTTTCTTTCTAATCCTAGCCTTTTCCTAAACATCTTGACAATGTCAGACAGATGGGTACAGGACAGTGGCGGCGGGGGGGGGGGGGGGAACGTAATTGGAAAAACAGATCCGTCAACACTTCCTCTCCGCTGCCAGACTCAGCCTCCTTCCTTGAGTTTTGGAAATGGTGGTTGCTTGTGATCCTGCTTTATTATAAAGGTAGATCTCACTTACCGACTGCCTTGCTTAGTGACCGTTCGAGGTTAGGACGGCATGGGTCAGGGGCCGGCTTAGAACCTAAGTTCCTTACTTCTAATCCCACCCTGAGGCATGAGCTCACCAGGAGACTGGGAATCCTGGTCTTGTCTTAGGCGCCAAAGCTGGTTAAGGGAGTTTGGGTCAATCACCGGGAAATGGTGAGTTCTAGTTCTGCCTTGGCATGAAAGCCAGCTGGTTGATATTGGGCCAATCACTGGGAGATGGTGAGTTCTAGTCCCCCCCTTAGATGTGACTTTGGGCCAATCACCGGGAGACGGTGAATTCTAGTCCCACCTTAGCCATAAAAGCCAGCAGGGAGAGTTTGGGCCAATTGCCAGGAGACAGTGAGTTCTAGTCCCGCCTTAGCCATGACTTTGGGCCAATCACCAGGAGACAGTGAGTTCTAGTCCCACCTTAGCCATAAAAGCCAGCAGGGAGACTTTGGGCCAATTGCCAGGAGACGGTGAGTTCTAGTCCCGCCTTAGCCATGACTTTGGGCCAATCACCAGGAGACAGTGAGTTCTAGTCCCACCTTAGCCATAAAAACCAGCAGGGAGAGTTTGGGCCAATTGCCAGGAGACAGTGAGTTCTAGTCCCGCCTTAGCCATGACTTTGGGCCAATCACCGGGAGACAGTGAGTTCTAGTCCCGCCTTAGCCATGACTTTGGGCCAATCACCGGGAGACAGTGAATTCCAGTCCCCCCCTTAGACATGACTTTGGGCCAATCACCGGAGACGGTGAGTTCTAGTCTCACCTTAGCCATAAAAGCCAGCAGGGAGACTTTGGGCCAATTGCCAGGAGACGGTGAGTTCTAGTCCCGCCTTAGCCATGACTTTGGGCCAGTGCTGGGATTCAGATATGTAAACAACCGGTTCTCTGTGTGGATGCCGCTTCCGGAAGTCCGTTCTGGGCCTGGGCAATAAAAAAAATTAGCTACCGGTTCTGCCGAAGTGGTGCAAACTGGCTGAATCCCACGACTGCTTTGGGCCAATAATCAGGAGACGGTGAGTTCTAGTCTCACCTTAGCTATAAAAGCCAGCAGGGAGATTTTGGGACAGTTACTAGGCGACAGTGAGTTCTAGTCCTGCCTTAGGCGTGGAAGCCAGCTGGGTGACTTGGGCCAGTCACCAGGAGACGGTGAGTTCTAGTCCCGTTTCTTTATAAAAGCCAGCTGGGTGACTTTGGGCCAATCACCAGGAGAGGGTGAGTTCTAGTCCCACCTTAGGCAGGAAAGCTGACTTGATGACTTTGGGCCAATCACCAGGAGAGGGTGAGTTCTAGTCCCACCTTAGGCATGAAAAAGAACTGGGTGACTTTGGGCCAATCACCAGGAGAGGGTGAGTTCTAGTCCCGCCTTAGGCAGGAAAGCTGACTTGATGACTTTGGGCCAATCACCAGGAGAGGGTGAGTTCTAGTCCTGCCTTAGGCATGAAAAAGAACTGGGTGACTTTGGGCCAATCACCAGGAGAGGGTGAGTTCTAGTCCCGCCTTAGCCATGAAATACAGCTGGGTGACTTTGGGCCAATCACCAGGAGACGGTGAGTTCTAGTCCCGCCTTAGCCATGAAATACAGCTGGGTGACTTTGGGCCAATCACCAGGAGACGGTGAGTTCTAGTCCTGCCTAAGGCACAAATGTGAATTTAGATCAATCCTTCTCTCTCAGCCCAGCCTACCTTGCAGGGTTATTGTTGTGGAGGGAAAAAGAAGTAAGTAAGGAAGCCCAGAGGTGAGAACCATCTTCTGAAGTGGTGTGTGTTTGTGTGTGTGTGTGTGTGTGTGTGTGTGTGTGTGTGTGTGTGTGTTGTCTCAACTAAGGGGAAGTCTTGCATTCAAGAATGTGTGAGGAATTCAGGCAGCTTTTCCACCAAATTTCTCGGCCTAAATATCAGATAGAGAATCTCAAAAGGCTATTTGTAGTCACGTTTTGAAAAAAAAAGCAGCCATTTCTCCCAGCCCCGAAAGAGAGATGGCCAATGTTGGCCAGAGGAGATACCTTTATGTCCAAATGATGACCAGCTTCCTGAAAACAGGCAGCTTTTAAACCAGGGGGACTTCAACTCTCAGAATTCCTAGACAGAAGCCCACATGTCTTAAAGTTGATGAATTTGAGAAACGTGGAACACCTGGAATAGGGCAGCCAGTTTTGGTCATCACCACGATGTAAAAAAAAAATGTTGAGATTCTAGAAAGAGTACAGAGAAGAGCAACAAAGAGGATCAGGGGACTGGAGGCTAAAACATACAAGGAACGGTTGCTGGAATTGGGGATGTCTAGTTTAATGAAGAGAAGGGCGAGCGGGGACATGATAGCAGTGTTCCAATATCTCAGGGGCTGCCCCAAAGAAGAGGGAGTCAAGCTATTCTCCAAAGCGCCTGAAGGCAGCACAAGAAGCAACAGATGGACACTCATCAAGGGGAGAAGCAACCTGGAACTAAGGAGAAACTTCCTGACAGTGAGAACAATTCACCAGTGGAACCACCTGCCTCCAGAAGCGGTGAATGCTCCAACACTGGAAGTTTTTAAGAAGAGACTGGACAGCCATTTATCTGAAATGGTATAGGGTTTCCTGCCTGAGCAGGGGGTTGGACTAGATGACCTCCAAGGTCCCTTCCAACTTCTATTCTATTCTATTCTATTCTATTCTATTCTATTCTATTCTATTCTATTCTATTCCATTATTATTATTTTGTTATTCTATTCTATTCTATTCTATTCTATTCTATTCTATTCTATTCTATTCTATTCTATTCTATTCTATTCTATTCTATTCTATTCTATTCCATTCCATTCCATTCCATTATTATTATTTTGTTATTCTATTCTATTCTATTCTATTCTATTCCATTCCATTCCATTCCATTCCATTATTATTATTTTGTTATTCTATTCTATTCTATTCTATTCTATTCTATTCTATTCTATTCTATTCTATTCTATTCTATTCTATTCTATTCTATTCTATTCTATTCTATTCTATTCTATTCTATTCCATTCCATTCCATTCCATTCCATTCCATTCCATTCAGCAGGAGAGGACCAATCTAGAAATAAGGAGGAATTTCCTGACGGAGAACAATCAACCAGTTCGCTTCAGAAGGTTAAGTGCTCCATCAAGATCACTTGAAGAATTAGTACCGCTTTATAAAACCCACACCTGGAATACTGCAGCCAATTTTGGTCACCATATCACAAAAAAGATGTTGAGAGTTTGGGAAAAAATTCAGAGGAGAGCAACTAAGAGGATCCAAGGCCTGGAGACTAAAACATACGAAGAACGGCTGCAGGAACTGGGTTTGGCTAGTCTAAAGAAAAGAAGAAATAGGGGAGACATGATAGCAGCATTCCAGTATCTGAGGGGCTGCCACAAGAAAGAAGAGGGGGTCAAATTATTCTCCAAAGCACCAGATGGAAGGACGAGAAACAACGGTTGGAAACTGATCAAAGACAGAAGCAACCTGGAATTAAGGAGAAACTTCCTGACAGTGAGGACAATTAACCAGTGGAACAGCTTGCCACCAGAAGTTGTGAATGCTCCAACATTGGAAGTTTTTAAGACAGCCACTTGTCTGAAATGGTAGAGGGTCTTCGGCTTGGGCCTGGTGGCTGGACTAGAAGATCTCTGAGATCCCTTCCAGCTCTTTTCTGATTGATTTATTGGATTCTCTTAACCTTCAGTTCGAGTCCGTCTTCCGGAGGATTTGAATTCAGCACCTCGGAGGAAGATGTGCCACATTTGGCCAGAAAAGGAGGTTTTCTTCTCTTCGCTCCATCTTCCCTCCTCAAGGCTAAAATCCGGGGGGACGGGGGGGGGCTGAGATGAATTCTAAGCAATTGAAGCACATAAAAATACTTCTTTAAATAACCCCCAGGGCAGGAAACAATATGTCAGGGTGCATTAAAGCGGAAAAGCCATTTCCCCTTAAAGTAGCAGATTGGGGAAGAGAGAAACCAGAGTGCTCATTTTTAAAAAGGGGAAAAAAAACAACAAGAAAAGAAAGAAGGAGCCGAAATAAAATCCTTTCCGAGTGTTTTTAAATTTGATGAGCGATATCCATTCTCACATCTTTGCCACAGGCCTGCGAGGTAGGGCCCGCTGGGATAATTACGGGTAGTTTCTCGACTTAACGACCACAAAATGGCGCTCAGAATCTCCACCCCAAATCACGACCATTGCCAATGTAATCGGACTCGATTTTATGATGTTATTTTTGGGGTGAAAATGGTGGTTGTTAAACGCAGGCCTATATCGCTTCATATTTGTGTAGAAACTGCCCCCCCAAAAAGGACAACAACCCCAAAACATTGTAAATCGTGGCCACGTGACCACGGAACGCCGGCTGTAAAGGCGCTGGAATACAGTCATCGCAATAGCAATAAGGACTTAGTCTTATATACCGCTTCACAGCCCTTTCACAGCCCTCTCTAAGCGGTTTACAGAGTCAGCCTATTTGCCCCCAACCATCTGGGTCCTCATTTTACTGACCTTGGAAGGACGGAAGGCTGAGTCGACCTTGAGCCGGTGAGAGGATCGAACTGCTGGCAGTGGGCAGAGTCGGCCTGCAATGCTGCACTCTAACCACGGCGCCACCAGGGCTCTTTACAAGAGGAAGGAAGGAAGGAAGGAAGGAAGGAAGGAAGGAAGGAAGGAAGGAAGGAAGGAAGGAAGGAAAGGAGGGAGAAAGGAAGAAGAGGGAGAGAGAAAGAGGAGTGAAATAAAGAGATAGAGCAGGAGAGAGAAAACGTGGAGAAAAAGAAGGGAAGGGAGGAGAGGGTAGAGGGAAAGAAAAGAAAGGTAGAAAGAAAAGAGCGCGAAGGAAGGAGAGAGAGACAGAGGGAGAGAATAGCAACAGCACTTAGACTTATATACCGCTTTCACAGCCCTCTCTAAGCGGTTTACAAAGTCAGCCTATTTGCCCCCAACAATCTGGGTACTCATTTTACCGACCTCGGAAGGACGGAAGGCTGAGTCGACCTTGAGCTGGTGAGATGATCGAACTGCTGGCACTGGGCAGAATTAGCCTGCAGTACCCCAGGCTAACTACTGCGCCACCGCCTCTCTTGACCAGGGAGAATAATTTATCCTCTGCATAAATAGAGGTGTGGATTTTTGTTTTTTTGTGAGAGGATCGAACTCCTGGCAGTGGGCAGAATTAGCCTGCAATATTGCATTCTAATTACGGTGCCCCAACGGCTCATATGGAAACCATAGTAGCTCTTGGGGGGGGGTGTCGTAACATTAAGCAACTTCATTAAGCAAGGACCACTGGTTTTCTAGATCAGGCGCTGGAGGTTCAACACAGGAGCTAAAAGGCCCGTCATGTTTCTCGGCGGCTGGTCCCTTCCTCCCCAGCGCAGGAACCGAATAGAATAGAATAGAGCTGGAAGGGACCTTGGAGGTCTTCTAGTCCAGCCCCCTGCTCAAGCAGGAGGACCTATACCATCTCAGTCAGGTGATTGAGCCAGTCAGGATCGAACTCCTGGCAATGGGCAGAATTAGCCTGCAATGCCGCAATTTCACCACTGCGCCACCATGGCTCTATTTTTCCTGTTAATTTAAAAAAAAAAAATATTTTTTTAATGAACTGATGGATATGTGTTTATTCCAAGCATGTTGAAGCATGTGGAAGTTTGGCCAGGCTCCCCTCCCCCCCTGAAGTGCTGGGACACGGTGAGCTGACTTGCAGATCAGAGGGTTGATGGTCATGATCGAACTCCTGGCAATGAGCCGAGGTGGCGCAGCAGGTAGAGTGCAGTACTGCAGGCCACTTTAGCTGACTGTGTTCAGCAGGTCAGCGGTTCAAATCTCACCGGCTCAAGGTTGACTCAGCCTTCCATCCTTCCGGGGTAGGTAAAATGAGGACCCAGATTGTTGGGGGCAATGTAAATATATATATATATACATTGCTTACTGGTGTACACCGCTTAGAGAGTGCTCGCACTTAAAGCGGTATATAAGTCTCATAAATAAATAAATACATAAATAAATGGGCAGAATTAGCTTGCAATGCTGCACTCTAACTACTGCACAACTGTGGCTTTCCCTCCCTCCCTCCCTCCCTTCCTTCCTTCCTTCCTTCCTTCCCACTTACAACCAGCACTTAGACTTATGCGCTGCTTCGCAGTGCTTTACAGCTCCCTCTAAGCGGTTTACAGAGTCAGCCTATTTGCCCTTAGCAATCTGGGTCCTCATTTTACTGGCCTCGGAAGGACAGAAGGCTGAGTCAAACTTGAGCTGGTCAGGATCGAACTCCTGGCACTGGGCAGAATTAGCCTGCAGTACCCCATGCTCACCTGAAAACAACTGTCTTGCTTAGCAATGGAAATTCTAGTTTTGATTGTGATCGTAAGTCGAGGATCGTGAAGACAGTCCCTTTCTCTTCCCTCCCTGTGGATAATTTTCATTACGACCCTCGTGATGATGGAGACCAGGTGTTTAACTTTTATGCAGTGTCTTCAGATTTTCCGTTGTGGCCCACATTATGCCAGACTTAATCCTCTTCTGAATTTGATGCTCAAGTTTGAAACGAGGGGGAAGAATAATGGGAAATGCAAAACTGCATTTTTGGGTGGGAAAATGGCATGGTTGCTGGTTACAAAGACGTCGTGAAAAGTCTGTGAATAATCACAATAAGAATCATTTATTAAATTTCTATGCTGCCCGAATCCCAGCGACTCTGAGCGGCATAGAAGCAGGGTCTAGTGCCACTAAGTTGTTGCGGGACAACTCAACGTTGGCAATAGGTACCTGGATGGAGAGCTGGACATGCAAGTGACCGAGCAGGTGGGCAGAATGTACAGTGGTGGCTGCGGCCTGGAGCTTCCCATTTTCACATCCCCCACAGGAAGTTCCCGGCCACCACCTCCTCCCTGTCGCACGCCCTGCCCACTACCACCACCGCCAAATGGTCTGAACCCTGAACGCCCCGGAGCTCAGCACGGAAGCAATAGAGGTGATCGCGGTGGGGAATGTGAACATGCAGGATCCAATATGGGTTGGTCACCAGGGACCAGCTTGTCTTCCAAGCTTTCAGACTTGTTCTGGAGCCTGCCTTCGTGGAACGTCTTTCTAGCAGAGTGTGTGCTGTTGAAGATGTGGTAGTTACATGGCGCCTGTTGTATGTGGCTTTTAAGACAGTGATTGGGGTGTATCGATGGCTGGTTTTTAAGTTGTTGGCTGTTGTTTGCTTGTGCTGCCCAGCTCTCACCTTCTAAGTACTTGATGAGCTGGTGGTAAATCAGCATTCCTGTTGACTGACGAGGGGCCTGTTTCTCAGGCTTCAATCACTTCCCTGGCTGTTTTTGTCCCTGCTCAGCCAACAATCTTAGTAGCTGCAAAACTGAATGTGTGTCCTTGTTCATAGCAGTGTGAAAATGGGAAGCCTCCAGCTGCTGCTACTGCCGATGTTCGCTCTGCCCACCCACCTGATCACTTGCCCACCCGTCCACCTGGCTCTCCATCGTGGCACCCCCTGTGAGTTGTCCTCTCAACAAATTGCCTGTGTTGAGTTATCCTGCAATGACTCGGTGGCAGTGAGTTGACAGAGATGACTTGGTGGTAGCAAGGGGGCCACCCCCAATTGCTCGACCCCCAGTTGGCCACGCCGAGTTGTCCCCTTGTCCCATAAAGCACGGACTGTATAATTTTCCCACAGACCTAACAATTAACCAGTGGAACAACCTGCCTCCAGAAGCGGTGAATGCTCCAACACTGGAAGTTTTTAAGAAGAGACTGGGACAGCCATTTGTCCGAAATGGTGTAGGGTTTCCTGCCTGAACAGGGGGTTGGATTTGATGACCTCCAAGGTCCCTTCCAACATTATTATTATTATTATTATTATTATTATTATTATTATTATTATTATTATTATTATTATTATGGATCATTGCACAGTCAGCCAGATATTCAGATTGGATTTGGCATTTTGTCTACCTATCGAGTCGTTATTATTATTATTAATAATTAATAAAATTATTATTATTATTATTATTATTATTATAGGGTACTAAGGAAAATCACTTGCAAAACAGGAGAATGTTAGTGCAAAACTATGTGCATTGGATAAGGTGATACAAAATTCATCTGTTAGGTTGGGAAAATATTATCTGATTGGAGTTTTTTTAAAATATTATTTTTAAAAATCAAACTAAATTGCAGATAGTGCTCCACTTACAATCATTTGTTTAGTGATCGTTTGAAGTTACAAAGGCACTGAAAAAAGTGACTTTTGACTGGCATGTACATTTACGACAGTTGCAGCATCCCCGTGTTCACGTGATCCAAATTTGGGCGCTTGGCAACTGGCATGTATTTATGACGGTTGGAATAATCCTGGGGTCACATGATCATCCTTTGTAACCTTCCCAACCGGCTTCCGATAAGCAAAGTCAATGGGAGAAACCAGATTTGTTTAGTGACTGCAGGATTCACTTAACAAGCATGGCAAAAATGGGGCAAAATTCACTTAAACAACCCCCTTGCCTAACAATAGACATTTTGGTCTCAATTGTGGCTGTAAGTGAAGAACGGCCTGTACATAAAAAAAAGCAACCCGTTTCATTTATTTATTTATTTTGTTGGTTTTTATCAATATGAGTAGAAGCGTTTGCAGGGGGAGTCAAGAAAAGTCAAAATGGAAGCTACTATCTAGCGATTGAAGCCCTAAACTTTTTTTTTTTTACAAGTGTCTTGACTTTTTGGAAACACACACATACGACACATCGTATAAGTCTTTCCTAGATATTTTTCAGCAGTTAAGATAACCCCTGTAGCAACGAAGCAATCGTGGGCAAGGACTGAGGGCATGAAACACACCGGTGTTGCTAAAGGCGGAACGCTTCAGTGGGGTGAAAGGGTACGCAGCCCGGGAAAATGAAACAAGTCCTTTTTAGTCAGGAGTTCTGCAAACGTGGAATTGTTTTCTAGCGGGGAAGACAGCTGGACTTTTCTGCCACGGCTCTAAGCATTTGACAGGACGGATTGCATTCGACAGGACGGATTGGTGGTGGAGAAATAGTCAACCCTGGGTGCAACGTCTTTGGATTTTGCAGATGTGGCATCCTTCGGGAGGACAGGTGAAATTAAGCCTGTTGCTTTTGACTGTCTTCCAGATTTCCAATGTCCTGACTGGGTCTAAGATGAAGATATGGAAGTTTGCAGCCATAGGCACCATGGTTTTCGGCTCCATGCTCTCCGTTTTGGTTTGTAGAGACGTGCTCAGCCGGCGCCTCAAATCCGCTGCCTTCCCTTTGTCGCTGTTCTCCAGAACTGACGCCACTGACGCCTCCTCCTCCTCCTCGTTGACCCAGGGATCCAGAAGACGTCCGCGGGAGCTGGGACGCCACAGGTCGCTGATCTCCCAGTGTAAGTCGTTGTGTCTGTTTCTTCTTTTTTCTCGGGTGCAACGGGAGTGTCCAGGAACCTCTGAGGGGTTTTATCCCACTCCGAGTGTGGCCTGATCTCAACTGATCTTCTACAGGTAGTCCTCAACTTACAACTGCTAGTTGAGTGACTGTTCGAAGTTACAACGTCACTGAAAAAAAGGTGACCTATGATCGCTTTTCACATTTACAATCATTACAACCATGGTCATGTGATCAAAATACACATGGCTTGTCAACTGACTTGTACTTATGACAGTTTCAGTGTCCTGGGGTCATGTGATCCCCTTTGACAACCGTCTGACCAGCAAAGCCAATGGGGAAGCCAGATGCACTTCACTATCATGCTACTAGTTTAACAACTGCAGGGATTCACTTAACAACCTATGGCAAGAAAAGTTATAAAATGGGGCAAAGTGTCTCACTTAGCAACAGAGATTTTGGGCTCCATTGTGGTCATAAGTTGAGGACTACCTGTACTCTTATGTGCCAGTTGGCCTCAGGCTATTGGTCTATGTGTGGTCTAGGCCAGAACACACAGTTGTAGCTGATTGGTTGGAGTACTGGCTAATGCATGAGGCAATCTATGCTGTGATTGGTTGCTGTGGGTGAAAAGGAGGAGTTTCCCTTTTTCCCCGCTTTTTTCTTCTGTGTGCTCTGTATACTGTTTAATTTACCTCACGATGTTCCTGTGTTCCTGACTATCTTGTCTGCTGGTGCATGAGGCAATCTATGCTGCGATTGGTTGCTGTGAGTGAAAACGGGGAGTATTCCTGACTATCTTGTCTGCTCATGCATGAGGCAATCTGCACTGTGATTGGTTGTTTGGGTAAAAAGGAGGAGTGTCCCTTTTTCCCGCCTTTTTCTTCTGCTATTTATATTTACCTCATGGTGTTCCTATCTCATCTGCAGTGAATATAGATGTTCAATATATTTATTTATGTAAAATTACAAGTTTGGGTCAGCATCTCTAACTTCAGTTGGACACCTGACGCGCAATTCCATGATTGGAATTGATTGCTGTGAGTGAAAATGGGGAGTGTTCCCGACTATCTTGTCTGCTCATGCATGAGGCAATCTGCACTGTGATTGGTTGTTTGGGTAAAAAGGAGGAGTGTCCCTTTTTCCCGCCTTTCTTCTGCTGTTTACATTTACCTCATGATGTTCCTATCTCGTCTGCAGTGAATATAGATGTTCAATATATTTATTTATGTAAAACTACAAGTTTGGGTCAGCATCTCTAACTTCAGTTGGACACCTGACGCGCAATTCCATGATTGGAATTGGTTGCTATGAGTGAAAATGGGGAGTGTTCCCGACTATCTTGTCTGCTCATGCATGAGGCAATCTGCACTGTGATTGGTTGTTTGGGTAAAAAGGAGGAGTGTCCCTTTTTCCCGCCTTTTTCTTCTGCTGTTTACATTTACCTCATGATGTTCCTATCTCGTCTGTAGTGAATATAGATGTTCAATATATTTATTTATGTAAAACTACAAGTTTTGGGTCAGCATCTCTAACTTCAGTTGGACACCTGACGCGCAATTCCATGACAATCTGATGTTGTAGGATTTGTGGTTTGTCTGAACCAGCCTCTGGATCCGGCTAACAACATAGCTGCACACATGAACATCACTACGAGTAGTCCTCATCTTACCACGTTCATTTAATGACCACTCAATGTTACAACACTGAAAAAAATAACTCAGGACCTTTTTTCACCATTCTGACCTTTGCAGCTTCCCTGTGGTCATGTGATCAAAATTCAGGTGCTTGGTAACTGACAGGTACTAGTGACTGTTGCAGTATCCTGGGGTCAAGTGATTACCATTTATAACCTTCCCAGCTGGCTTTTGACAAGCAAAGTCAATGGGGGAAAGCCAGATTTGCTTAACGCCCGCACGGTTCACTTAGCAATGGTGATTCACTTAATAATCATGGCAAAAAAGGTCGCAAAATGGGGCGCGACTCGCTTAACGATTGCCTTGCTTAGTAATGGAGGTTTTAGGCTCAGTTGTCACTGTAAGTTGAGGACTGTCTGTATTCATGTCCCTAAGTGCTAGGACATCTCAGATGCTCCTAGATTTTGTCCGCAGAGCCTCACATTTTTTAAAACATCGCACAATTGGCCAAACCTTCTAAAACAGTGATGGTGAACCTTTTAGAGACCGAGTGCCCAAACCGCAACCCAAAACACACTTATTTATTGTAAAGTGCCAGGGCCGCATCAGCATTGTGGTGCCCTCATGGGGGGGGGGGGCAGGGAGGCGCCTCTGAGTGCTGCCTCTGGCACGCAAAAACCGGGGGTGCAAAAATGGGCCACCGTGCTGCAAGGCGCAAAAACGGCCGTGCCGTGGGGTGCAGATAAAAGGCGCTGCACCATGCAAGAACAGGGCAGGGCTAGTGAGTATCACGCAGGCACTAGCCCCGCCCCATTTGCAGCGCGTGCGTGCTCACGGCCCCATGCACGCACGCATGCATGTAAAATGCTTCCCCTTTCCTTTTCTTCCAGTCCACCAATCGACAATGGTTGGTGACCTCTGCTCTACCACCTCACTCGAGCTTGCAAGTCGGCCTCTTCACCTTTGTGCTGGGCGGGGCTCCTGCTCCAGCCCGATGCACCTGCTGCTGGCGGCGATGGCATGTGTGCCCACAGAGAGGGCTCTGAGTGCTGCCTCTGGCACATGTGCCAGAGGTTCGCCACCACTGTTCTAAGATCTTCAGCATGCTGGAAAAGCCAAATATGTGCATGTTTTTGAGGTTCTCACACCAACGCTGGGTAACGTTGCATAAGGATCACACCACCTGTGATCACAGGAGGTCCACAAGGTTAGCTGATCCTGCTGATTTTTTCAAGAGGTGGACATTTAGAACAGAACAGGATAACAAAGTTGGAAGGGACCTTGGAGATCATCTAGTCCAACCCCCTGCTCAGGCAGGAAACCCTATACCATTTCAGACAGATGGCTGTCCAGTCTTTTCTTAAAAACTTCCCAGTGGCAACTTCTGGTGGCAAGTAGTTCCACTGATTCACAACTTCTGGTGGCAAGCAGGAGACCTTATCACATTGCAAAGGGTCATTTAGTCTCTTCTTAAAAACGTCCAGTGATGGAGCGCCTACAACTTCTGGAGGCAAGTAGTTCCACTGATTAATTGTTCTCAGTGTCAGGAAGTTTCTCCTTAGTTCCAGGTTGCTTCTCTCCTTGGTTACTTTCCATCCGTTGCTTCTTGTCCTGCCTTCAGGGGCTTTGGGGAATAGCTTGACTCCCTCTTCTTTGGGGCAGCCCCTCAGATATTGGAAGATGCTATCGTGTCACCCCTCCTTTTCATTAAAATAGCCATACTCACTTTTCTAAACCGCTTCTCTCCGAAGGAAACAGACTTCTAAAACAGAGATAATCAGTTAATCACATCAAGATTGCCGCCAGGAAAGACCCAAATGTAGTCCAATCAACTGCTTTGTGGAAGGGTAATCCGCATAACCCTTTTGCAATTAAATCCAGATCCTGCCTCCCGAGTCAGTGGGAACAAAGGATCGACTGGAATTGCGGCTGTTTGAGCAGAAAACAAAGGCTGGGGTACATTTGGCTTTGTCACGATGATGTGGTAGGCTTTATTTGGACTTAATTGTACGCTTGCATAGAAATGAGCCTTGTATGAGAGGCAGCTGATTAGGATGGGTATGTGTAGGTAATTAAATCAAACTTTGAAGGACTAGGGAGCGCCCCTTGAAAGGAGCGAAGCAACCTAGAACTAAGGAAAAACTTCCTGATAGTTAGAACAATTAACCAGTGGAACCACCTGTCTCCAGAAGCTGTGGATGCTCCAACACTGGACGTTTTTAAGAAGAGATTGGATAGCCATTTGTCCAAAATAGTATAGGGTTTCCTGCCTGAGCAGGGGGTTGGACTAGATGACCTCCAAGGTCCCTTCCAACTTTATTATTATTATTATTATTATTATTATGGATCATCGCACAGTCAGCCAGATGTTCAGACTGGATTTGGCATTTTGTCTACCTATCGAGTCCTTACCCAGGACCTGGGATAGGCAGATGTGGATGTTTGATGGTATTACAGGTATCGTCGCAGGATGGAAGCAGTTCCTAGTAAGGCCGCCTTTTGCAATTGACTAATAGCGAATTTGTCAATGCCAATGGTGTTCAAGGGGTGCTCCAGTTGTTTTGGGATTGCACCCAAGGCGCCTATGACTATTGGTACTACCCTTGCTTGCTTTTGCCACAGTCTTTCTATTTCTATTTGTAGGTCTTGGTATTCTGTTATCTTCTCCAGTTCTTTCTCGTCTATTCTGCTGTCTCCAGGCACTGCCACGTCCACTATCCAGACTTTTTTGTCTTTCTTATCGACAATTGTTAAGTCTGGGGTGTTATGTTGCAGGTGCTTGTCTGTTTGAATTCTGAAGTCCCAGAGCAGTTTAATTTGATCATTTTCTATGACTTTCTCTATTTTAGGATCCCACCAGTTTTTGCTTACAGGCAAATGATATTTTTTGCAGATCTTCCAATGCACCATTGTCAGTCTGACTACAGACTGACTATTATTATTATTATTATTGTTGTTGTTGTTGTTATTATTATTATTATTATTATTATTAATAATAATAATAATAATAATAATTAAATGCTGCAAGCGCAGCAGAACAATTCAGTTCAATTCCAGAATAGAGCTGGAAGGGAACTTGGAGGTCTTCTAGTCCAGCCTGCTCCTTAAGCAAGAGACCCTCTACGATTTCAGACAAGTGGCTGTCCAGTCTCTTCCTGAAAGTGTCCAGTGATGAAACACCCACAATTTCTGAAGGGAAGCAGTTCCACTAATTAATTATGTCAGGAAATTCCTCCTTAGTTCCAGGTTGCTTCTCTCCTTGATTCGTTTCCATTTGTTGCTTCTTGTCCTGCCTTCAGGCGCTTTGGAGAATAGCTTGACTCCCTCTTCTTTGGGGCAACCCTTGGGATTTTGGAGCACTGCTATCCTATCCCCCCTGGTCCTTCTTTTCTCTAGACTGCCAAACCCAAGTCCTGCAGACGTTCTTCGTATGTTTTAGTCTCCAGTCTCCTTGGATAGAATAGAATAGAGCTGGAAGGGACCTTGGAGGTCTTCTAGTCCAGCCCCTCGCTCAAGCAGGAGAACCTAGACCATCTCAGACAAGTGACTGTCCAGTCTCTTCTTAAAAGTCTCCAGTGATGGAGGGCCCACCATTTCTGGTGGCAAACTGTTCCACTGGTTAATTGTTCTCACTGTTGGGAAGTTTCTCCTTAGTTCCAGGTTGCTTCTCTCCTTGATCAGTTTCCATCCGTTGCTTCTTGTCCTGCCTTCAGGCACTTTGGAGAGTAGCTTGATCTTCTCTTCTTCTTTGGGGCAGCCCCTCAAATTCTGGGAACGCTGCTATCACATCCCCCCTTTTCTCCTCCTTTTCTCTAGACTGGCCGTGCCCAAATCCTGTTCTTCATATGTTTTTGTCTCCAGGCTTTTGACCATCTTAGTTGCTCTTCTCTGCACTTCCCCCCCCCCTCAAACTCTCAACATCTTTTTTGTGATATGATGACCCAAACTGGATGCAGGTATTCCAGGTGGGCCCTGACTAAAGTACCGCCTTTCTAAAGCGGTACTAAGACTTCCCATGATTTTGGCTCCATGCGGTACCCCGCGGTGCGCACATTTTAAGGCTGGCCATGCTTACAAAGAGGATGCGGTTCTCGTGCAATAATGTGCATTTTTGGGTAGAAAAGTTTTACGGCTTGACATTATCCGCATTGATTCATTTCATGGGAATTTGGTCCGAGGGGATGTCTGCCTTCGAGTAAGCAATTCCTGGGGACCAGCTTTCCTGTTTCAGATTCCAGAGTTATAACTGTCTTGGCGGCACGGGCTGAGCTGGCCTTTCAAATGGGATTAGTCAAATGTTTATTCATGCTTATTACAAATCCACATATATTGCAACAGGCTCTTTGGGGGGTGGGGGGTCCTTTGCAGAACATCAGGAGGAGCAAAAAAACCCTGCCGGGATGTAAGTGTTAGTACCGCTTTATAAATGCCTTGGTAAGACCACACCTGGAACAATGCATCCAGTTTTGGTCACCATGATAGCAGCGTTCCAGTATCTCAGGGGCTGCCCCAAAGAAGAGGGAGTCAAGCTCTTCTCCAAAGCCCCTGAAGGCAGGACAAGAAGCAATGGATGGAAACTAATTAAGGAGAGAAGCAACCTGGAACCAAGGAGAAACTTCCTGACAGTTAGAACAATTAACCAGTGGAACAACTGGTTCTGACTGTCAGGAAATTTCTCCTTCCTTCTAGGTTGCTTCTCTCCTTGAACTTGTGAATGCTCCAACACTGGAGGTTTTTAAGAAGAGACTGGACAGCCATTTGTCTGAAATGGGTTAGGGTTTCCTGCCTGAGCAAGGGGTTGGACTAGATGACCTCCAAGGTCCTTTCCAACTCTGTAACTCTGTTATTCTATTCTATTCTATTCTATTCTATTCTATTCTATTCTATTCTATTCTATTCTATTCTATTCTATTCTATTCTATTCTATTCCATTCCATTCCATTCCATTCCATTCCATTCCACATATTCTATTCTATTCTATTCTATTCTATTCTATTCTATTCTATTCTATTCTATTCTATTCTATTCTATTCTATTCTATTCTATTCTATTCTATTCTATTCTATTCTATTCTATTCTATTCTATTCTATTCCATTCCATTCCATTTTCTATTCCATTCCATTTTCTATTCCATTCCATTCTATTCTATTCTATTCTGTCATTTTTTCCCCTGATTTCCCATCGTATTTGCTCAAATACCACGTGATCAGGAGGATGCTACTACTACTACAGTGTTAGGTTCGTTTAAGTTCATTTTTAGGTGTGGGAAATGGCCACGTCATCTTTTTCAGTGCTTTTGTACCTTTGGAAAGGTCAGTAAATGAACTGTCGTAAATCAAGGACTATCTGTAATCCAGATTCTTTCTGAGGCCTCCCGGGACACAACTAGATTTTTTTTTTTTTGTAGTATTAGGATGTGCAGAGTCCCTTCTTCTATTTATTCATTTGAAACATTAATACAGCCACCCACTTTAGAACCCAATGAAAAGTTAAAGCATCATAAAACCCATATTACAGCCATAAAACTAAGCCCATTAAACCTTAAGGGAAATAAAACTTTGGCAGTAAGTCAGCTCACCGTGTCCCAGCACTTCGGAGGGGAAAAGCCTGGCCAAACATCCACGTACCCTAAACATGCTTGGGATAAACACATGTCCATCGGCTCATAAAACAATAAAAGTAATAATGAACAGGGAAAAGAGAGCCGCGGTGGCGCAGTGGTGAGATTGCGGTACTGCAGGCTCATTCTGCCCGCTGCCAGCAGTTCGACCCTGACGGGCTCAAGGTTGACTCTGCCTTCCATCCTTCCGAGGTCTGTAAAAGGAGGACCCAGATTGTTGGGAGCAAATAGGCTGACTCAGAAGATGCTGTAAAGCAGCATGAAGCGGAATATAAGCCTAAGTGCTAGTGCTAAGTGGGAAGGAAGGAAGGGAGGGAGGGAGGGAGGAAGGGAGGGAGGAAGGAAAGAAATGGTAATGAGAGGAAGGAAGGAAGGAAGGAAGGAAGGAAGGGAGAGAGGGAGAGAGGGAGGGAGGGAGGGAATAGGAAGGAGAGCAGGAAAGGAGGGAGGGAGGAAAAAGGAAGGGAGGGAGGGAATGAGAGGAAGGAAGGAAAGAAATGGGGAGGGAAGGAAGGAAGGAAGGAAGGGAGGGAGGGAGGGAATAGGAAGGAGAGCAGGAAAGGAGGGAGGGAGGAAAAAGGAAGGGAGGGAGGGAGGGAGGGAATGAGAGGAAGGAAGGAAAGAAATGGGGAGGGAAGGAAGGAAGGGAGGGAGGGAGGGAGGGAAGGAGGGAATGGGAATGGGAATGGGAGGAAGGAAAGAGATGGGAAAGAAAGGAAGGAGGGAGGAAAGGAAGGAAAAGGAAGGAAGGAAGGAAGGAAGGAAGGAAGGAAGGAAGGGCCGTGGAGCAGTGGTTAGAATGCAGTACTGTAGGATAATTGTGCCCACTGCCAGCAGTTTGAGTCTCACTGACTCAAGGTTGACTCAGCCTTCCGTCCTTCCGAGGTCCATAAAATGAGGATCCAGATTGTTGCAGGGGGCAACGTGCTGATTCTGTAAACTGTTTAGAGAGAGCTGTAAAGCAGCTGTAAAGTCCATCTGCTATTGCTAAACAAAAATCAAAATTTATCTGACCTGGTGGGACCCAGTAGGCATCCTTTGGGAGAGGTGGTCCCGCCAATAACCTGGCCCCTGGACCAAGTAGGGTTTTAAAGGTGAGGACTAGCACCTTGAATTGCACCGGGGGGGGGGACCAGGCGCCAGTGCAGCTTGCGCCCAAAAGGGTTGCATGGGCAGATCTGAGGCCCCCATTACTGTGCACTCTGCTGCCTCCTAGACCAGTTGAAGTTTCCGGGTGGTCTTCAAGGGCAGCCCCGTGTAGAGAGGGTTGCAGTAATCTAGACGGGAGATGACCAAGACCAAGACCAATAATCTAGATGGGAGATGACTGTGAGCAAGGCCAGTAGCTTTATTCAATTATTGCCCAGTAGCTTTATTCAATTATTTATTTAAAAGAATGTAGGTGGCCATTCAATTCATCCTCAGGGACAAAGATAAAAACCCAAGATAAAAACAGGAGAAAGCAAGAATCTGTCACTTCCCTGGCGATAACAATCAGATGAGTCGTTTGATGGGCTCCGTCCCACTCTGGGGTCCCCAGGCCCGTTGGCCAAACCAGGTCTTCAGGGCCTTGGGAAAGACTGTGAAAGTGGGGGCCGGTCTTGCCTCCGTAGGGAGGGTGTACTAAAAGGAGGGGGCCACCACAGAGAAGACCCCCTTCTTGATCCCGCTTGGAAGAGGGGACCCGTAGCATCCCCTGCCTCCCTGCTCTGGTAGGTTGGGTGGAGGTAAGTGGGGAAAGGTGGTCCTTCAAGTAACACGGAGGGAGCCACCACAAAGAAGGCCCTCCTTCTCGGTCCTCTATATCAGGGGTCTTCAAACTTGGCCCTTTTATGACTGGTGGACTTCAACTCCCAGAATTCCTCAGCCAGCAACGCTGGCTGAGGAATTCTGGGAGTTGAAGTCCACCAGTCATAAAAGGGCCAAGTTTGAAGACCCCTGCTCTATATGGACATCCTTAAGAGAGGGGACCCATGACATCCCCTGCTTCTTCCACTCCGGTGGGTAACCAAGAAGAGACCGTCCTTCAGATCACCTGGTCCCAAGCCACGTAGGGCCTGAAAGGTGACCGCAGCACCTTGAACGGGACCTGGAAGCCAATCGGCCGCCAGTGTAATTCCCATAGGAGAGATGACACCTGCGCACCTGTTTCCCTCCCTTTGCTAACCTCTGTCCCTCTTCTGATTTCAGACAGCACTTTGTTCGAGAGCTACACCGAGGGGGAAATCCACCAGCTGATCTCCACGTTGATCGAGCGCTACAGCCAGTCCATGAACTCGGGAGAACACGAGCTGCCTCTCTTGGCCAAAGCCGGCAACCGGATGAAGCGCGCCAAGGCCCGCCACAAGCCCTGCTCCCTCAAGGAGCTGGAGGTGACCATCAGCGAGCTAGGCCTGGGCTACAATTCGGACGAGACAGTCCTCTTCCGCTACTGCAGCGGGACCTGCGACTCGGCCGTGCGGAACTACGACCTCTCCCTGAAGCACGTGCGGAGCAGGAGGAAGATCCGGAAGGAGAAGGTGCGAGCGCGTCCGTGCTGCAGACCGTTGTCCTACGACGATGACATCTCGTTCTTGGACACGGGTAACCGATACTACACCGTAAACGAGGTCTCGGCCAAGGAATGCGGCTGCGTGTGACCGGGAGGAGGAAATGCCAACGAGAAGGAAGAGAGTCTCCGTCTCCCTTGGCTGCGCCCATGGGGGACCAGCCAGGGTGTACCTCCAGGAGGAAAGCAAAGGAGAGCAGACGAGAGAGGACCGGAGGTGGACAACTGCTTGGAAGGTCTACCTCAAGGATGGTGGTGGGCCAAAGGACTCACAGCTGGAGGACCAGCATTTTTGGCAGGATATGCCGAGCAGCTGGGAAGCAGAGATGGCTATATTTGGGACCTCCCCCAATAGCTTCCACCTTCTGACCAGATGTGGCACTGGACACTGGACAGAAGGCCCTTCTTTTGAGTCTTGACCAACATGCGTTCTCGGCTTCCACAAAAGAGGGGGGGGGGGCTTCCCAGGACTGACGCTGCATGGTTGGGAAGAAAAAAAAAACGAGAACACTTGACTCATTCCCAGCTTTCCATGCACAACGAAGGGGTCTTGCCTGCGATCTTCAACAGATTGTGTCTGCTAAAATGCACGAGCGAAGCCTGGGAGGTCCTCTGTTAAGTGATTCCATTTGGGAACCGAAGCTGTGGGGGGGGGGGTGTTCCTGTCTGGCAGGCCAAGATTCTGTTTCTTTAAAAGACTTGCTGGAAAAAGAGGCTGGCAGGTTGAGGGATTCTTCCCTCGCGTCATTGCGTTCACGTACTGGCACCATGATCAACAGGACCATGTAAAAATAATATATATATATGTATAATATATATATATGTGTGTGTTTATGTATGTATGTATGTATGTATGTATTTGGTTGTTCGGGTTTTCTCCCGTGTAAAATTGGAAGTGTCTTGGCGACGTTTTGACGAAGTCCCATTCGTCATCTTCAGGCTGGTGTCTTCAGCTTCGTGCTTCGAGGAGTCATCATTTGCTCCTCGAAGCACGAAGCTGAAGACACCAGCCTGAAGATGACGAATGGGACTTCGTCAAAACGTCGCCAAGACACTTCCAATTTTACACGGGAGAAAACCCGAACAACCAAAGACCTACATACAACACCCGCGAAAACCTCAGAAAACATACATACATACATACATACATACATATATAGAACGTGGACCTAGGTCTAAAATATTGACAGATATGTACAAAACCTCATTCTTCGGTCGGCGGTGCATCAACTTCTTAATGGGGTCTGTTTCAAGCAGGTTCTACAGACGATGCAGAGCTGAATTTAAATGATGAAGATCAGTGTGGCGTTCAGACACAAAACGCCTGTCGGGGATGGCAGAAGGCCACGCGTTCAGTCTTTGAGCCTTGATGCTCTACCAAACGTCCTGCATTAGAGGAGGGCAGGTTGAGTGGGCTGAATACAAGGCAGCTGTTCCAAAAATCCCTATGGCATAGAGGGATCCTGAGGACCAGTAATTTACTTTGCTTTTAGGGGCCAAGTTGTAGACTAAGAAGGGCTGGAGTTTCAGCATCCTGGGAGGGTTTGGATGATTAGGAGAACTCTGTTTGCTGATTGCCTTGCCTACTCTTGTGAGGGGGGAGGGGCAGAACACAGTCCTTCAGCCACGGGGATGGGGCTTTGTGTTCAAGAGTGGGTCTCACTCTTCGTTCTCAAGAGCTGCTGTTAGTGCAAGCAACTCTTTGGACCTTCTCCATTGCTGAAAGTCTGGCTGAAAGTTGCTGAAAGTCTGGCTGAAAGTCTGGCTGAACTTGTTAAAGTCTTTATGGTGTAAACCAGGGGTAGGCAACCTTGGCTCTTTTATGACTCGTGGACTTCAACTCCCAGAATTCCTCAGCCAGCCATGCTGAGGGGAAAGAGAGGCTGGCTCAGGAATTCTGGGAGTTGAAGTCCACAAGTCATAAAAGAGCCAAGGTTGCCTACCCCTGGTGTAAACCCTAGGGCAGGGGCAGGCAACCTTGGCTCTTTTATGACTCGTGGACTTCAACTCCCAGAATTCCTGAGGTCATCAAGCCCGTTCGCCAGAGACTATCCAGTCTCTGAAAAGCTCCAGGGAAAAGGAAGGAACCGTATGCCAAACCTAATCGCACAAATTCCTAGTATATAATCCGGTGTTTCTCAACCTGGGGCCCTTGAGGATGAGTGAACTTCTTGGCTGGTTGGGGAATTCTGGGAGTTGAAGTCCATCCATCTTCAAGGGCCCAAAGTTAAGAAGATACCGCTTTAATCCACATTTACCTCCTTGAAGTTTCATCCCGTTCATTCTGCTCTCACCTTTGAGAGCATCCGAGAAGTCCGAACCCTTTCCAGAATGACAGCCCTTCAGAGTTTTGAGGACCCCCCCCCCTCCTGCCCCCCTCAACCTTCTTCTCTGCAAGCTCAACCTCCCCATATCTTTCCCCGATCCTCACAAGGCCTGGATTCAAGATAAGTCCTCCCACCATTTTAGCGGCCCTTCCCTTCCTTTCCAATTTATCAAGCTAAGGAGGTTCAGCATCCTCATTGCCACCCCCCCCTCTGTCCCCCTCTGCAGACCCCAAACTTCTCTTTGAGGCAGCAGGTGAGGCGGTGATATTTCACACCTTGGGCACATCGTCAGGAGCGGTCCAAGAAATCGCTGGCGGGACAGACGAGAGGAAAGGAAAGGAATGTAGAGATGTCTTATTTAACCCAATCCTAATCCCCATCCATATTCTCCTCTCCTCGCACGGCAGCCATCTTGACTTTTTTTTTGTGACTGCCCCCTTTCACAATTTAGGATGAATGAAGCCTCTCTCCTGGGGGGGGGGCAAGATGGTGGGGGCACAAAAGAGGGGCAAGGAAGGAAAAGGCCCTGGGGGTCTCCAGCTATGTCCGTGACTTTCCACCCCAGAGGAACATTTGGAGGAACCCAGAACCCATGTTGCCCAAGACCCGCCACCTTCCCCATTCCCGGGGTTCTGATCTTGGGCAATCGGGGATGGCAAACGCCAGTCCTCTCCCCGCCTCTTTCCTCTTTCCTGTCCCGTTTGCGAATTGGTTCCACCAGTCTTGGACCTCAGAGCATTTGTATCCGGAAGTCCATGAGGACTAGCCTCTTGGAATAGAGAGGGACCAATTTGCCCCACTGCCGCCACTGATGTCAGGGAGTTGTGCTCCATCCTTCTGTGGCACACCTTCTTAGTCAGGAAAGAGTGGGGGGAGGGATGAAGGGGGGGTGTCTCTTCAGGAGCCCCCAGACCCATTTCTTCTCTCCGAAATAACGGGCTGCTTCTTCCCCAGGGACTTTTTGTGTCGTCTGGGGGTGCAGAGCAGTGGACAGTCCACCTTCAGAACAAGGGCATTCCTGATTGTATCCATGTGTGTGTGTGTGTTTGTGTCCCTGTGTGTGTGTGTGTTTGCACACCAGGCAAGGCTGCGTTGGTGGAGGGGAGACCTGCGGGGCCTTGGAGGCTGCTGCCAACGGCTTTCCTTCCTGTGGGGCAAGATCGTGGCGCTGTCCGCCTGGATCCCTCGCCTGGATTCCCTGGGGCAGAAGGGGGTCAGTCTCCCTGGAAGGTTCCCGCCTTTGAGACGTTAGACCAGGGGTAGGCCATCTTGGCTCTTTTACGACTGGTGGACTTCAACTCCCAGAATTCCTCAGCCAGCATGGGGGAACTATGGCCTCCTCATGACTCGTGGACTTCAACTCCCAGAATTCCTCAGCCAGCATGGGGGAACTATGGCCCCTTCATGACTGGTGGACTTCAACTCCCAGAATTCCTGAGCCAGCCTGGCTCAGCTTGGAAACCTCTCCCTTTTCCCTCAGCGTAGCTGGCTCAGGAATTCTGGGAGTTGAAGTCCATGAGTCATAAAGCAGCCTAGGCCTAGGGCAGGTGTAGGCAACCTTGGTTCTTTTATGACTCGTGGACTTCAACTCCCAGAATTCCTCAGCCAGCCACGCTGAGGGGAAAGAAAGGTTTCCAAGCTGAGCCAGGCTGGCTCAGGAATTCTGGGAATTGAAGTCCCCGAGTCATGAGGGGGCCATAGTTCCCCCATGCTGGCTCAGGAATTCTGGGAGTTGAAGTCCACCAGTTATGAAGGGCCATAGTTCCCCCATGCTGGCTGAGGAATTCTGGGAGTTGAAGTCCACGAGTCATGAGGGGGGCCATAGTTCCCCGATGCTGGCTCAGGAATTCTGGGAGTTGAAGTCCACGAGTCATAAAGGGGCCAAGGTGGCCTACCCCTGCGTTGGACAGTTGAACCCATCCTCCTCAGCCAGGGGATTGGAACTTGCCTGGAACTTGCCAAGCCTGGGCTGACTGACAGCTGCCAGGCACAAAACTGGCATCTCCTTTCAAGCTTTCTGGGAAGTCACAGTCCTGGAAGGTTGGCTGCAGTGCCCCACCTTTTCTGCCCCCCTGTGCCCGGGCTTCGGTTCCTCTTGGCTTGGCTTGCTTGACCTCCCTCCCCCTCCCTCCCCCCTCTTGGGGTCCCTCCCTTGGGCTCCGCAGGGCCCCCTTCCCAATGCTCCACCTTGGAAGCCCCCTCCCCAGAGCCCCTCGGCCCCCTCCCCTTCCAGGCTCAAGCCCTTCTTGGAAACCCCCCCCCTCTCTGGCCCTCTGCCTATCCACCCTGGAGAGAGGAGGGGAGTAAAAGATGACCAGCCCCAAGGCCACCGTGGGGCTGCCCCCTCTCCGTCTCAGGCTAGCTCAGCGGTTCTCCACCTGTGGGTCAGGACCCCATTTGGGGTCGAACGACCATTTCACGGGGGTCGCCAAACAACGCAGTCCGCTATTTTTTTCCCCCTTTTCCTTAGCTGTGCTACTCCCTTTTCTTCGATTGGCTTTTGAAAGCCAATAGAATAGACTCTCTTGAACAGAGTCTAATTCTATTGGCTTTCCAAAGCCAATAGGAATGGTCCAGGCTCTCTCTGCCCTGCTGAGCCCGCCAAAAGTCCCATTCTGCAAACGGTGCTGTGCCAGTTGAGCAGTCCTCGACTTACGACCGGTTGGGGGGTCGCGGCATTAAAAAGGTTGAGAACCACTGGGCTAGCTGGCCCTGTTGCCTGCAAAAAGACCCTCTGCCCCAGACTTGGAGGGCTGTTCCCCCCCCCCCCCGAGCTGCCTTACTCTCCCCCCCCATTCGTAGGTTTTCCAGGGTGCAAGAAGGGTCCCCGATGACGGTCTTCCACCGTCGGTGGTTTCCTTCCATCCAGACCTCCCACCACACCCCCTCCGTTGACCCTCTCTTTCTGGGTTCCCGGGGACCGGGGGGGGGGGGATTGTGGGGCGAAGCAGAGGCAGGAGGTGGGAAGGGTGTGTGTGTGTGTGTGTGTGTGTGTGTGTGAGCAAAGATCCTTCCCTGTGCTTGCCCCTCTTTACCGCCTGACCCACGGAGCAGCATCGGCACAATGCTCGGCAAGAGCCGTACCGGAGGGGTCATCCCTCTCCGGACGGGTGCGGAGAAAGGGCAGTGGTTCTCCACCTGTGGGTCGGGACCCCATTTGGGGTCGAACGACCATTTCACGGGGGTCGCCAAACAACACAGTCCGCCATTTTTTCCCCCCTTTTCCTTAGCTGTGCTACTCCCTTTTATTCGATTGGCTTTTGAAAGCCAGTAGAATAGACTCTCTTGAATAGGGTCTAATTCTATTGGCTTTCCAAAGCCAATAGGAATTGTCCAGGCTGTCTCTGCCCTGCTGAGCCCGCCAAAAGTCCCATTCTGCAAACGGTGCTGCACCCGTTGAGTAGTCCTCGACTTATGACCGGTTGAGTAGTCCTCGACTTATGACCGGTTGGGGGGTCGCGGCATTAAAAAGGTCTAGGGGGCAGGTATGGACAGGCATGAATGGAAGCGGGGGGGGGGGAAGCAAGCTCTCTCTGGGGGGATTTTGTGCCCCATCCACCTCCTTTCCCATCCCAGATCTTCCACAGAGAGTCCTCGCTTTATGTCCACGACGGGTGTGTGTGTGTGTCAGGATTTCTGTTGCTCAGCAAAGAGGTTAAACGTCAGCTGCACCTCACTTTACGACTGTTTTTGCCACGGCCGTTAAGCAAATCGGTTTGCAATTGTTAAGCCAATCACGAGATCACGGAAGCCAGCTGGAAAGGTCACTCTGAACGAGTCATTGACTAGCTATAAGGGAGATGTTTTCTCAGCTAGTAGCCCCTGACATCTCTGGCCTGGTGGGCCCCGGGCCCCTTCAATGTACGTTAAGCTTGTCCACATTTTGCAAAATCCCCAATTGTCCACATTTTGCATTCCACCAAATCCGGGGCTCTCGTCTCCTCCGCGGGCCACCCTCAAACTTTCTCATGGAGCTCAGCTTAAGAGGTTGATGCGATAATCTCTCTATTTTATTCTAGATGAACTCTATTTATTCAAAGCTAACTTATGATATTTATTTTAGGTACCGTCCAAAGTGCATTTGACCTCTCCGGGACTGGTCTCTCTTAATTTCCGGCTTTGCCTCGTGTTGTTTTGTTGTTCTTCTTCTTTTTAATTTATTGCACAAAAATGGTACTGAAGTTTATTTGACTTTCGGCTCTGGCTCTTTTATTATTATTATTTTTTTTACCGTTTTCCTTCTAGAGGGGGGGGGAAGCAGGATGCATTCGAAAAATAAAAATGCGTAAGGAGTAAATGCCTTAAAAACCAAACCAAACCGAGTAGAGTGGTGGTGCCTATTCAAACCAAGTGGCGGGATGGGGGGCAGCAATTAATTAAAAAGAACGACTTATGGAAGAAAAGAGGTCTTTTGTGTTGATTCTCCTTTTGTGGCACAACTAACACAACCTTCCTGTCGTAGGGGTATTGCAAGCCATCACTTGCTCCAGACCGGAGACAAACCATGTTGGAACTGCAAACTAAAATCGATCGTTAAGCTTCCGGCCGTAATAAAAAGCAGTGAAAATGCATCCTTAAAAACTGCTCAGTTCGGCACAAAACCCAAGAAGAGAGATTTGCAGTTAGAGAGAATTCGAGGTCGGGATCTTGCCTGGAACCCAAGAGATGGGTTTTGACGTTCCTGCAGTTTGGAGGGCTCCGTGAGGTCATCTAGTCCAACCCGTGGTCCAGGGCAGACCTCTGTGGTTATAGCCTTCCCAACAGCCATGATGGACCCATCTCCAGCAAAGGAGAATCCGTAGCTGCCTGAGGCGTCCAGTTCCATTTCCTAAAAAGCTTTGACAGGGAAGGTTTTTGTTTTTTCTGATCTTAAACCGGCCTTGTAAATTTAACCCAGTGGTTTCTGGGACTGCTCTAAAATGATCCTGCCTTTCACCGCCTTGCAGACTCTTAGCAGGTGGATGCTGTGTCCCTCTCCTCCAGACTAAACATCCCCTATGCATCGTGCCTCAGTTTAATGACGGGTTTTTTTTTTTCTTTTACCTTTCTGCAGATCATTCCTACAGGAAGCCGATCGGCTCAGGCAGACGCAGACCCCAAAGCTGGGAACTATGGAAGCATTAAAATCACTAAACGTTTATTTAGAAAGAGTACAGAGCAATCAGTGGAACAGCTTGCCTCCAGAAGCAGTAAATGCTCCAACACTGGAAGTTTTTAAGAAGAGACTGGACAGCCATTTGTCCGAAATGGTGTAGGGTTTCCTGCCCGAGCAGGGGGTTGGACTAGATGACCTCCAAGGTCCCTTCCAACTTTACTATTATTATTATTATTATATGATTAGGGGACTGGAGGCTAAACCATATAAGGAACGGTTGCTGGAATTGGGGATGTCCAGTTTAATGAAGAGAAGGACGAGGGGGGACAGGATAGCAGTCTTCCAATATCTCAGGGGCTGCCCCCCAAAAGAGGGAGTCAAGCTATTCTCCAAAGCCCCTGAAGGCAGGACAAGAAGCAACGGATGGAAACTAAATCAGGGAGGGAAGCAACCTGGAATTAAGGAGAAACTTCCTGACAGAACAATTAACCAGTGGAACTGCCTGCCTCCAGAAGCGGTGAATGCTCCAACACTGGAAGTTTTTAAGAAGAAACTGGACAGCCATTTGTCCGAAATGATATGGGGTTACCTGCCTGAGCAGGGGGTTGGACTTGATGACCTCCAAGGTCCCTTCCAACTTTATTATTATTAGTAGTAGTATTAGTATTTATTTATTTATTATGATTTATTATTTATTATTATATTTAAAACCACTTAAATATGAGCCAGCCAGGTGTGGCAGCAGCAAAAGAAACCAATGCAATCCTTGCTTGTATGAACAGAGGCGTAGAATCAAAATCATGTGAAGTCTTAGTACCGCTTTGTAAAGCCTTAGTAAGGCCACACCTGGAATACCTGCATCAAGTTGTGGTCCCCACATTACAAAAAAAAAGGTGTTGAGACTTTGGGAAAAAAAAAAGTGCAGAGAAGAGCAACTAAGAGGATTAAAGGCCTGGAGGCTAAAACATATAAAGATCCATTGCAGTATTGGGGTTTGGCCAATCAAAAGAAAAGAAGGACTGGTGGGGGGGGGGGGACATGATAGCAGTCTTCCAGTATCTGAGGGGCTTCCACAAAGAAGAGGAAGTCAAGCTATTCTCCAAAGCGCCTGAAGGCAGGACAAGAAACAACGGATGGAAACTGGTCAAGGAGAGAAGCAACCTGGAACTGAGGGATTTCCTGATAGTGAGGATAAATCAACCAGTGGAACAGCTTGCCACCAGAAGTTGTGGGTGCTCCATCACTGGAGGTTTTCGAGAAGAGATTGGACAAGTTACTTGTCTGAAATGGTATAAGGTCTGTTGCTTGATCAGGGGGGTTAGACTAGAAGACCCCCAAGGTCCCCTCCAGCTTTATTCTGATTAAAAAACACAAAACCTAAGGACTAGGAGCTTGGGTTGCATCAGAATGCAAGGCAAGACAATCCCTGAAAAATGGTTTGACACTGGGGGACACGATAGCAGTGTTCCAGTATCTCAGGGGCTGCCCCAAAAAAGAGGGAGTCAAGCTATTCTCCAAAGCACCTGAAGGCAGGACAAGAAGCAACGGATGGAAACTAACCAAGGAGAGAAGCAACCTGGAATTAAGGAGAAACTTCCTGACAGGAAGAACAATTAGCCAGTGGAACTCCTTGCCTCCAGAAGCGATGGATGCTCCAACATTGGAAGTTTTTAAGAAGAGACTGGACAGCCATTTGTCTGAAATGGTATAGGGTTTCCTGCCTGAGCAGGGGGTTGGACTAGATGACCTCCAAGGTCCCTTCCAACTTTATTATTATTATTGTTGTTGTTGTTGCCCTTTTTATTGAAAGAAAAAGAAAGGAAAGAAAGAGAAAGAAAGAAAGAAAGAAAGAAAGGGAAAAAAAAACAGCTTTAGAAAGCCCTGAAGATTTATCTCGTTTTGCGGAATGGAAAAATGCTGGGTTTACATTTGTCTGCCTGCCACCCAGCCTCCCGACAGCAGCGGGGAGAGTTTACTGAACTCAATAAACTATTCAAAGCCACACTCTGTAAATATTTTATTAAGCATCTCTGGAGTCTCATAAATCTCGGCTTTCTTGAAAGAGGAACGGACAGCCTGACTTGGCCCTGCGATGGGGTTCTTGGTGGGGCGGAGGGGGGGGAGGGAAAGAGCGAGGGGGGGTTTTCAAGCCAGGCCAATTGGTGCGTCCAGACAGTGGGGTGTTTGCAAAAGGTATAGAGAAGGATGCAGCCCCAAGAAGAGAGCCCAAAAAGCGTTTGGTGAATGATGCAAGGGGAGCAGAAGCTATTCTGCTATTCCATTCTATTCTATTCTATTCTATTCTATTCTATTCTATTCTATTCTATTCTATTCTATTCTATTCTATTCTATTCTATTCTATTCTATTCTCCATTCCATATTCTATTCTATTCTATTCCATTCCATTCCATTCCATTCCATTCCATTCCATTCCATTCCATTCTATTCTATTCTATTCTATTCTATTCTATTCTCCATTCCATATTCTATTCTATTCTATTCTATTCTATTCTATTCTATTCTATTCTATTCTATTCCATTCCATTCCATTCTATTCTATTCTATTCTATTCTATTCTATTCTATTCTCCATTCCATATTCTATTCTCCATTCCATATTCTATTCTATTCTATTCTATTCTATTCTATTCTATTCTATTCTATTCTATTCTATTCTATTCTATTCTATTCTCCATTCCATATTCTATTCTATTCTATTCTATTCTATTCTATTCACCATTCCATATTCTATTCTATTCTATTCTATTCTATTCTATTCTATTCTATTCTATTCTATTCTATTCTATTCTATTCTATTGTCCATTCCATATTCTATTCTATTCTATTCTATTCTATTCTATTCTATTCTATTCTATTCTATTCTATTGTCCATTCCATATTCTATTCTATTCTATTCTATTCTATTCTATTCTATTCTATTCTATTCTATTCTATTCTATTCTATTCTATTCTATTCTATTCTATTCTCCATTCCATATTCTATTCTATTCTATTCTATTCTATTCTATTCTATTCTATTCTATTCTATTCTATTCTATTCTATTCTATTCTATTCTATTCTATTCTCCATTCCATATTCCATTCCATTCCATTCCATTCTATTCTCCATTCCATATTCTATTCTATTCTATTCTATTCTATTCTATTCTATTCTATTCTATTCTATTCTATTCTATTCTATTCTATTCTATTCTATTCTCCATTCCATATTCTATTCTATTCTATTCTATTCTATTCTATTCTATTCTATTCTATTCTATTCTATTCTATTCTATTCTATTCCATTCCATTCCATTCCATTCTGTTCTTAGCTTGCCAAGAAGTAGCTTATGCTCTACTTTGCCAAATGTCCACAGTCTTTCATTGGTCCAGTAATTTAGTATGACATAAGATCATAACTGGGCCCAAAGTTCCCATTGCTAAGCAAGACAGCTGATAAGTGAGTTTTACCCCATTTTACGACCTTGCTTGCCATGGCTCTTAAGTCAATCACTACGGTTGTTAAGTTAGCCACATGCTTGGCTTCCCCACTTGTGTTGCTTATCAAAAGTTCGCAAAAGGAGCCTGGGAGGCTGTGACTGTCATAAATAAAGGCCAGTTGTCAAGTGTCTGAATTTGGATCACGTCACCACGGAGATGCTGCAACGGTCATGAAGTGTGAAAAACGGTAAAAAAAAAAATAGAATAACTGGAGTTGGAAGGAACCTTGGAGGTCATCTAGTCCAACCTAGTTACATACCGGTGGGGAAAGGTTCATAAGACAGTTTTTGCAGGGCTGCTGTCCCTTGAAATGGTCACTAAAAGAATGGTTGTAAATCAAGGAATAGTCCTGCGTGGGACAGCTTAAGCCCAGCGCATCCCTGGGAAGGTGCAAAATGACACCCAACATCGCAAGCGTGCAACACAAAAAAAAAAAATGTTTCCAGGGGACGTTGGTGCCATTGTGAAATGCAGGTGAGGACAGAATGTCACAATCCAGATGAAGTACGTGGGAAATAACAAAGGAAGGATTCTAACACAGAAGGGCCAGCCTCAGTGAAAGGGGCATTGTTGTCGTCGTTTTATAGCTACGTTGTCACAGCACCCGGATAATATTTCTCAACCGTGGGACCTTGAAGATGGATGGACTTCAACTCCCAGAATCCATAGAATAGAATAGAATAGAATAGAATAGAATAGAATAGAATAGAATAGAATAGAATACAATAGAATAGAAAATATGGAATAGAATAGAATAGAATAGAATAGAATAGAATAGAATAGAATAGAATAGAATAGAATAGAATAGAAAATATGGAATGGAGAATAGAATAGAATAGAAAATATGGAATAGAATAGAATAGAATAGAATAATAGAGTTGGAAGGGCCCTTGGAGGTCTTCTAGTCCAACCCCGTGCTCGGGCAGGAGACCGTCTATCATTTCGGACAAATGGCTGTCCAGTCTCTTCTTAAAAACTTCCATTGTTGGAGCATTCACCGCTTCTGGAGGCAGGTAGTTCCACTGGTTAATTGTTCTCACTGTCAGGAAGTTTCTCCTTAGTTCTAGGTTGCTTCTCTCATTGATTAGTTTCCATCTGTTGCTTCTTGTCCTGCCTTCAGGCGCTTTGGAGAATAGCTTGACTCCCTCTTTTTTGGGGCAGCCCCTGCGATATTGGATGGCTGCTATCCTGTCCCCCCTCGTCCTTCTATTCATTAAACTAGACATACCCAATTCCAGGTCTAGTCCAAGCAAGAGACCGTATCCCATTGCAGACAATCTGATCTATTTTTGAAAACTTCCAGCGTTGGAGCATTTACCACTTCTGGTGGCAAGCTGTTCCACTGGTTAATTGTCCTTGCTGTCAGGAAGTTTCTCCTTAACTGCAGGTTGCTTCTCTCCTTGATCAGTTTCCATCCGTTGTTTCTTCTTCCTTCAGGTGCTTTGGAGAATAGCTTGACTGCCTCTTCTTTGTGGCAGCCCCTCAAATACTGGAATTCTGCTATCATGTCTCCCCTCGTTCTTCTTTTCTCTAGACTAGCCAAACCCAAGTCCTGCAGCCATTGTTCGTAGGTTTTAGTCTCCAGTCTCCTTGGATCCTCTTAGTTGCTCTTCTCTGCACCTTTTCCAAAGTCTCAACGTCTTTTTTGTAACGTGGTGACCGAAACTGGATGCAGGTATTCCTTACTAAAGTTTTTAGAAAGTGATCCTAAAAGAAATTTAGGAACCCGTCTTGGAATGCAGCCATGGCTTATCCTTCAAGACCCGAAGATCAGAATGTTCAATCCTGAAGGTTCCCAAGGAAAACCAGAGCATCCTTCAGGCTATCACTGGCTGTCCTGCAATGCATTGTGGGAAAATCTTTCAGCCTGTAAGGATCCCGAGCCTTCCTGAGATTGGGAAAGCCCCCTCCCCCCACTTTCGCCCCCCCCCCCGCCGCCTGCTCTCTGCATAGTTCCTCCTCCAGCGGCTTTTTCAGCCTCTGTTCCAAATCACTTGCAGGCATCTGGAGCTCATTTGGGCCAGATGTTTCCAGAAGGAGAGGAATGGCATTCATGGGTTGTTTCATCCCCGGGGCCTCACCAGGATTCCTCAAGTGGGACGTCCGTCACTTTGGGGTGAGGGTTTTTCTTTTTTGGACACAATCTCACCACCTGTTGACTGGTATGAGAAGCGAAGGAGGGGGTCCTGCCTCTTTATCTGCTTCTGTGTCTCTCCAGATGTTCTTCGCTCTCTGCAAACAGACAAAACACACTTTTTCCCTCTCTGTTCTTAAACAACGGGGATCCAGCCCAGCTTTTTGTGTCTCCTGTAGGGTGTCAGATGTAGACACGAAAGAGGATTAGAATAGAATATAGAATAGGATAGAACAGAATAGAACAGAATAGAATAGAATAGAACAGAACAGAATAGAATAGAATAGAATACACGATACAGAATAGAATATATTATAGAACAGAATAGAATAGAATAGAATAGAATACACGATACAGAATAGAATATATTATAGAACAGAATAGAATAGAATAGAATAGAATAGAATAGAATAGAATAGAATACACGATACAGAATAGAATATATTATAGAATAGGATAGAATAGAATAGAATAGAATAGAATAGAATAGAATAGAATAGAATAGAATACAGAATACAGAATACAGAATACAGAATACAGTATATTATAGAATCATGGTTTTCCCAGTTGCAATGTATGGCTGTGAAAGTTGGACCGTAAGAAAGGCTGAGCGCCAAAGAATGGAGGCCGTTGAACTCTGGTGCTGGAGAAGACTCCTGCGAGTCCACTGGACTGCAAGGCGATCCAACCGGTCAGTCCTAGAAGAGATCAACCCCGACTGCTCTTTAGAAGGCCAGATCCTGAAGTGGAAACTCAAGTACTTTGGCCACCTAATGAGAAGGAAGGACTCCCTGGAAAAGGGCCTGATGCTGGGAAAGATGGAGGGCAAGAGAAGAAGGGGACGACATAAAATGAGATGGCTGGATGGAGTCCCTGAAGCAGGAGGCGTGAACTTAAATGGACTTCAGAAGATGGTAGAGGACAGGAAGACCTGGTGGAACGTTGTCCATGGGGTCGTGATGGGTTGGACACGACTTCGCAATTAACAACAACAACATATTATAGAATAGAATATAGAATACAGAATAGAATAGAATATAGAATAGAATAGAATAGAATATAGAATAGAATAGAATAGAATAGAATAGAATAGAATAGAATAGAATAGAATAGAATAGAATAGAATAATAACAGTGTTGGAAACACTGTTAAAAACTTCCAGTGTTGGAGCATTCACAACGTCTGGTGGCAAGCTGTTCCACTGATTAATAGTTCTCACTGTTAGGAATTTTTTCCTTAATTCCAGGTTGAATCTCTCCTTGGTTAGTTTCCATCTGTTGCTTCTTGTCCTGCCTTCAGGCGCTTTGGACAATAGCTTGACTCCCTCTTCTTTGAGGCTTGTCTAATTGTGTTTCTGATAAGATAAGATAAGATAAGATAAGATAAGATAAGATAAGATAAGATACGATAAGATAAGATAACCTTTATTGTCATTTTTATACTGTGGGCACAACGGCACACATCAAAAATGAGATTTAGTTGCCCGCTCTCAAAGTGAAACATACATGACACACACCTAAACATACATATACAAGATATGTACAGACCTACACCCCTCCATATACATATGAAATAAATATTAAACACTGTCCCTCTTGAATATCTAACGGAAGGGGGAAGCTTGAGTGTTCAGAAGGTTAATGCTGTATGGAATGAAACTCTGGCTGAATCTGGATGTTCTCCTTCGGATACCACGAAGCCCCCCCCCCCCCAAAGAAGGGAACAAGGAAACCAGGTTGTGAAGAGGGTGTGTGGTTTCCCAGATAATCTTACAGACCCTGCTCAAGCAGCGCTTCTGTGCTCTGTCCTGGATGGGAGGGAGGGAGGGAACTGACAGTGATCTTTTCGGCTATTCTCACTATATGGAGAATATATAATTCTCATCACCTGGAGTCTCTGTGGGCTCTTTGCTTATGAATAGAGTGGCCCAGTCTTTCTGAATGGGTGACAAAATCTCCATTTCTAAAGACTTCAAGCTGGAAGAGGGAGTCAAGCTATTCTCCAAAGCACCTGAAGGCAGGACAAGAAGCAACGGATGGAAACTAATCAAGGAGAGAAGCAACCTAGAACTAAGGAGAAACTTCCTGACAGTGAGAACAATTAACCAGTGGAACAACCTGCCTCCAGAAGCGGCGAATGCTCCAACACTGGAAGTTTTTAAGAAGAGACTGGACAGCCATTTGTCCGAAATGGTACAGGGTTTACTGCCTGAGCAGGGGGTTGGACTAGAAGACCTTCGAGGTCCCCTTGTTAGTCTGTTACCTCCAAAGCTCAAGGAGGGGAATACAATGTCCTTTTTTCCCCTTCTGGATTGCTGACATTTTTCGCTGGCATCTTTCGCCGTCCTGCAGGATTGCATCACGACTGGGACCTGCGGGAGCAAAGCCTCGGAGGCGGAAACTTGCAGCGTGGCCCAGTGACCAAGAAGGAGGGCAAGTGAGGTCAGGATGCTGGACGTTGGCCCAACGGATGGGCATCATCTGGACCACCTTGCAAGCAGGGCTGGTCCTGGTCCACGGCTCCGCGCTGGTCCTGAGTGGTTAAGCCAGCCTGCTGAAAATCCTCCTCTGGCTATTCCCGATGAGTTCTTATGAGCAAGTTTCTAGACCTCGTGACATCCCGACTGTGGCTCTCCGCATGTGGAAGCTGCAGAAGGGTGCAGGAAAGGGACACAGGAACAAACGGAGCGTCCTTCCACTGCTCATAACATTCTAGAAAAGGAAGCTTGGAGGGAGAAGTGGAGATCATCTAGTCCAGCGGTTCTCCACCTGTGGGTCGGGACCCCATTTGGGGTCGAACAACCATTTCACTGGGGTCGCCAAACAACGCAGTCTGCCATTTTTTCCCCCTTTTCCTTAGCTGTGCTACTCCCTTTTATTCTATTGGCTTTTGAAAGCCAATAGAATAGACTCTCTTGAATAGAGTCTGATTCTATTGGCTTTCCAAAGCCAACAGGAATTGTCCAGGCTGTCTCTGCCCTGCTGAGCCCGCCAAAAATCCCATTCTGCAAATGCTGCTGCACCAGTTGAGTAGTCCTCGACTTACAACTGGTTGAGTAGTCCTCGACTTACAACCGGTTGGGGGTCACGGCATTAAAAAGGTTGAGAACCACTGATCTAGTCCATCCCCCCTGCCAGGTGAAAACCCATCTTGACGCTTTGGTGGTGTGAGCTCCATGCTGAGCGGCAGCTGTTCTCCTGGGTGTCACCACAGGCCCCCCTGGAGATGAACTGCAGGCCGAGCCACGAGGCTGGGCAGAGGGGAGACCGTTGGGCTGTAACTGGCTGCACAGAGCAGCCGGCAGAAGAGCTGGGATGAAGAAAAAGAGGCTCTGTGGTGCAGTGGTTAGAGCAGGTCCCTCTACAGCTGAGAGGCCTCTGGAAAAGTAGAGGGAATCCTGGCTCTTCCTCCCTCCCTCCCTCCCTCCTTCCTTCCTTCCTTCCTTCCTTCCTTCCTTCCTTCCTTCCTTCCTTCCTTCCTTCCTTCCTTCCTTCCTTCCTTCCTTCCTTCCTTCCTTCCTTCCTTCCCACTTAGCACAAGCACAACCTTAGACTTATGCACCACTACACAGTGCTTTACCGCCCTCTCTAAGCGGTTTACAGAATCAACCTATTTGCCCCCAACCATCTGGGTTCCCATTTTACTGACCTCGATCTTGGAAGGCCAGAAGGCTGGGTCAACCTTGAGCCGGTCAGGATCGAAATGCCGACAGTGGGCAGAATTATCCTGCAATGCCACATTTTAACTACTGAGCCATCACAGCTCTTCCTTCCTTCCTTCCTTCCTTCCTTCCTTCCTTCCTTCCTTCCTTCCTTCCTTCCTTCCTTTCCCATTTCTTCCTTCCTCCCATTCCCATTCCCTCCCTCCCTTCCTCCCTCCCTTCCTTCCCCATTTCTTTCCTTCCTTCCTCTCATTTCCTCCCTCCCTCCCTTCCTTTTTCCTCCCTCCTTCCCTGCTCTCCTTCCTATTCCCTCCCTCCCTCCCTCCCTTCCTTCCTTCCTTCCCCATTTCTTTCCTTCCTTCCTATCATTCCCTCCCTTCGTTCCTTTTTCCTCCCTCCCTTCTTCCCTGCTCTCCTTCCTATTCCCTCCCTCCCTCCCTCCCTTCCTTCCTTCCTTCCTTTCCCATTTCTTCCTTCCTCCCATTCCCATTCCCTCCCTCCCTCCCTCCCTTCCTCCCTCCCTTCCTTCCCCATTTCTTTCCTTCCTTCCTCTCATTCCCTCCCTCCCTTCCTTCCTTTTTCCTCCTTCCCTCCTTCCCTGCTCTCCTTCCTATTCCCTCCCTCCCTTCCTCCCTCCCTTCCTTCCTTCCTTCCTTCCCCATTTCTTTCCTTCCTTCCTCTCATTTCCTCCCTCCCTCCCTTCCTTTTTCCTCCCTCCCTCCTTTCCTGCTCTCCTTCCTATTCCCTCCCTCCCTCCCATTCTGCACGCTCTGTATTTCACCATCTGATCTCTTTTGCAATCTGATCAAGCTGCCCTTTGCAAGGCGGCTTCTAACTCCCTATCTTCCAGCAGGCCACCTGGAGTGGACCTTTCCTTTATCAAATCTTTTGGGGAAAATAGACCCCCACATTTTAGATTTCAACTCCTCCCCCTCCCCTGCCCCCTGCTCCACCCCCCTCCCGGAAAAGGCTGGGGAGCACTGAGCCTCTGCTATAAAATGGATTATTGTGGCCCGTCGAGACCGAGGGGGCCTAGCTCCATCCTCCGTTGCAGGCTGGAAGAGAGGAATTTATAAAGAAAGAGACTTTGATCAGACACCAAATGCTATCAGATAGCGAAATGCAGACACCTCGTAGACGGAGTGCCACCATCCTCAAAACCAGGGAGAGAATAACAGGAATATAATTACTTATAACACAGGTCGACTTACAACCGTTCGTTTAGCTGCTGTTTGATATTACAAATGGCACTGGAAAAAAAAGTGACTTAGGACCGTTTCTCGCACTCAACACCCCTGCGGCATCCCCAGGGTCACGTAGAATCAAGATCACATGAAGTATTAATACCACTTTACAAGGCCTCGGAAAGGCCACACTTGGAATCCTGCATCGAGTTTTGGTTACCACGATGTAAAAAAGAGGTTGAGACTCTGGAAAGAGTGCAGAGAAGAGCAACAAAGATGATTAGGGGACTGGAGGCTAAAACATATAAGGAACGGTTGCTGGAATTGGGTGTGTCTAGTTTAAGGAAGAGAAGGACAAGTGGGGACATGATAGCAGTGTTCCAGTATCTCAGGGGCTGCCCCAAAGAAGAGGGAGTCAAGCTGTTCTCCAAAGCGCCTGAAGGCAGGACAAGAAGCAACGGGTGGAAACTAATCAAGGAGAGAAGCAACCTAGAACTAAGGAGAAACTTCCTGACAGTGAGAACAATTAACTAGTGGAACAACCTGCCTCTAGAACAGTGGTTCTCCACCTGTGGGTCGGGACCCCATTTGGGGGTCGAACGACCATTTCACGGGGGTCGCCAAACAACGCAGTCCGCCATTTTTTCTCCCTTTTCCTTAGCTGTGCTACTCCTTTTTATTCCATTGGCTTTTGAAAGCCAATAGAATAGACTCTCTTGAATAGAGTCTAATTCTATTGGCTTTCCAAAGCCAATAGGAATTGTCCAGGCTGTCTCTGCCCTGCTGAGCCCGCCAAAAGTCCCATTCTGCAAACGGTGCTGCACCAGTTGAGTAGTCCTCGACTTACGACTGGTTGAGTAGTCCTTGATTTACGACCGGTTGGGGCTTGCGGCATTAAAAAGGTTGAGAACCACTGCTCAAGAAGTTGTGAATGCTCCAACAATGGAAGTTCCAGTATCTCAGGGGCTGCCCCAAAGAAGAGGCAGTCAAGCTATTCTCCAAAGCGCCTGAAGGCAGGACAAGAAGCAACGGATGGAAAGTAATCAAGGAGAGAAGCAGCCTGGAACTAAGGAGAAACTTCCTAACAGTTAGAACAATTAACCAGTGGAACAACCTGCCTCCAGAAGTGGTGAATGCTCCAACACTGGAAGTTTTTAAGAAGAGACTGGACAGCCATTTGTCCGAAATGGTGTAGGGTTTCCTGCCTGAGCAGGGGGTTGGACTAGGTGACCTCCAAGGTCCCTTCCAACTTTATTATTATTATTATTATTATTATTATTATTATTATTAATCAGAGTTCAGGCATTTGGCAACTGTCTCAGATTTACGACGGGTACATTGTCCTGGGGTCGTGTGTAAATCTCCTTTTTCTGGCAGGCCAACTCAACGGGGGAATCTAGATTCATTCACGACCGTGTTCCTAACTTCACAACCGTGGTTCGCTTAGCTCAGTGGTTCTCAAATAGTGGGGCGGGCCCCCCAGGGGGGGGGGCGCGAGGCTCCGTAAAGGGGGGCTCGTTTGACCTCGGCAAATACTGTCATATTGGACGCACGTGACACACGCAAAGGACCCGATTGGATAGACAGTCGCACGGGGGGGGGCGCGAAATGTTTTCTTCTTCCTAGGGGGACATGACAGAAAATAATTGAGAACCACTGGCTTAGCTCGAGTGGCAGAGAGCGCAGGGACCCCACACATCCAGGCCCACGAACTGAGCCCAGCTGCCCGTCCCCTCTCCCCCTCCCCTCCCGCCGGTTCTCAGATTCGCTTGCTCTCCCCCACCCCACTCAGCAACAGGAGGAACATTTCAGACCCCCCCCCCAAATTATGGCCTATCCAGCTGTCAGCCAGGAATGTGGAGTTTTATGCCCTGGGTGGCGGCAGCTGTTGTCTGCATCGCTTGGCCTCCACAGCAGCCGGGCAGGAATTTGGGAAAAGCATCAGCCGGGCAAAAAGGAAGGGCCGTTGGTGGGAGTAAACGCCTCTTCTTGCCAGAGTCCTGGCACGTGGAAGTCCACAGATCATAAAGTCAGCCAGGTTCCAAAACACTGCTTTGGATTGCATTTCCTTCCGCTTTTTGCACTGATATGAAGTGAGGGTTGGACTAGAGGCCCTCTAAGGTCCCTTTCCACCCTTCCAATTTCCTCCCTGTGCTGACACTGAAAATTTTTCTCCCAGTCAGCTCTGTTCTGTTCTAATCTATTCTAATTTCCATTCCATTCCATTCCATTCTATTCCATTCTATTCCATCCTATCCTATCCTATCCTATCCTATCCTATCCTATCCTATCCTATCCTATCCTATCCTGTTCTATCCTGTTCTATTCTTATATCTATCTCTATTCTATTCTATTCTATTCTATTCTATTCTATTCTATTCTATTCTATTCTATTCTATTCTATTCTATTCCATTCCATTCCACATATTCTATTCCTTTTTCTATTCTATTCTATTCTGTTCTGTTCTGTTCTATTCTATTCCTTATTCTATTCTATTCCTTATTCTATTCTACTGTTCTGTTGTGTTCTATTCTAATTTCTATTCTCTTCTAATTTCTATTCTCTTCTAATTTCTATTCTGTTCCATATTTTCTATGCCATATTTTCTACTCTCCATTCCATTCTATATTCTATTCTATTCTATTCTATTCTATTCTATTCTATTCTATTCTATTCTATTCTATTCTATTCTATTCTATTCTATTCTATTCTATTCTATTCTATTCTATTCTATTCTATTCCATATTTTCTATTCTATTCTATTCTATTCTATTCTGTTCTGTTCTGTTCTGTTCTGTTCTATTCTATTCTATTCTCTATTCTCTTCCACTCCATTCCATTCCATTTAGCACCATTGTGGCTGCCACCTTGACTCAACTCTGTAAACACCGACCCTAACACACAAACACACAAAAACACCAGATGGGGAGAAGAAGAGGCAAGCCCTTGAAACATTGGGAAATCCAAGGCAATTCCTCTCTGCTCATCCCTAGCACAATTTCTCTGGCCACAAACACTTAACAACCGGTGACAATAATTTGCACATGTCTGATGCAAAGTTCGAGGCAGAAATTAAACCAACCCAAACCTCATAAACATGTAAAATTCCTGTAGGGTTAGAAACATTCCACTCCAAAAGAGTCTTTTTTTTTTCTAAAAGGAAAATAATCTGAGTGTTTATGGGATGTGGGGTCAAGCCATGCCGCGGTGAGGGGGCTGTTTCAGTCTGGACAGTCCTTTATTAGAAATAGTACAGGAGGTCTTCGGCTTAGGGCCACAACTGGGCCCAGAATTTATCTTGCTAAGTGAGTTTTGCCCCATTTTACGACTTTCCTTGCCACGTTTATTAAGCAGATCACTGCAGTTAGGGATTAAATTAGTCACTTGCTTGTTGGAAGGCCGCAAAAGTGGATCGCATAGGACCGCAGCCGTCATAACTACGAGTCATTTGCCAAGCATCTGAATGTAAATCACGTGACCATGGGGATGGGACGACGGTGTGAAAGACGGCATGTTTTTTTCAGCACCTCTTTAACTTTGAACAGTCACTAAATGAACTGTTGTAATTTGAGGACGACTTTCATAGGTCAGTTGCGAGAGCAGGGGATTGGACTAGATGACCTCTAAGGTCCCTTCCAACTCTGAGCGTTACAGTCCAGGTCCTCCTTAAGCTCTGATTTCTTAAGGAAAGTCAACCCCCCCCCCCCAGCTGCCTCTCCCTGTGAGACGGTGTGGGTCAGGCTGTTCCTGCAGAAAAAAAGGGCCCTTGCTCTAATAATAATAATAATAATAATAATAATAATAATGAAAGAAAGAAACAGAAGGCCTAATACTGGCTGCTCAAGAACAAACACTACAAACTAATGCCATGAAAGCAAAGTTACAACAATTCGCTGACCATCCAAATTGCCGACTTTGCAATGACAAAGTTGAAACTGTTTCACACCTAATTTGTGAGTGCAGCAAAATCGCGCAAACTGATTACAAAGCTAGACATGACCGAGTTGCTAAATTAATCCACTGGGCACTGTGTAAAAAAATGCGACTTGCCTGTGTCCGAAAAGTCGTGGGAACATAGGGTGGAAAAAGTTGTTGAGAATGAAAGGGTGAAGATTTTGTGGGACTTTCGAATACAGACAGATCGACATTTGGAACACAACACGCCGGATATCGCAGTTGTAGAGAACTGAAGCGTACAGCTGATTGATATCGCTGTACCAGGAGATGCCAGAGTCTAAGAAAAAGAACTGGAAAAAATTACGAAATATCACGACCTGGCCATCGAAACTGCGCGATTATGGATGAAACGTGTAACAGTGATACCATTGTCATCCAGGCACTGGGAACTATGTCCAAAAACTTTGCAAAACACATCAAGAAACTGCAGCTTCCGGCAATAACTCCAGCAATGTTACAAAAAACTGCACTACTCGGAAATCTTATATTTTAAGGAGGTACCTGGCTGACACCTAGGATGCTGGTAGCAATCCGTGTCAACCATCAGCGCCAGCCAATTTGAATGTTCAGTTGACTGAGGTTCATGTTTAATGAATAAAATTATAATAATAATAAAGTTGGAAGGGACCTTGGAGGTCATCTGGTCCAACCCCCTGCTCAGGGGGCTTTGCAAGCAGTTTAACGAAGAAAAGGATTATGGGTCCCACGATAGCAGTATTGCAATATTTGAGGGGCTGCCGCAAAGAAGAGGAGGGGGGGGTTACCACCTATTCTCCAAAGCCCCAAAAGGCAGGAGAAGAAGCGACAGATGGAAACGGATCAAGGAGAGAAGAATTAACCTGGAATTAAGAATAAACTTCCTGACAGTGAGGACGATTAACCGGTGGAACAGCTTGCCACCAGACGTTGTGTTTTCACTCCATCACTGGAGGCTTTTAAGAAGAGACTGGACAGCCATTTGTCTGATATGGTTTGGGCGGGTGTCCTGCTTGAGCAGGGGGTTGGACTAGATGACCTCCAAGGTACCTTCAACTCAGTTTCTCTGTTATTTCCAGCTGAAAACCAGCTGGCCCTCCCAGCTAAGCCGAAAGGACTTGGCCCACCTGCAAAAGGCAATATCTATCTATCTATCTATCTATCTATCTATCTATCTATCTATCTATCTATCTATCTATCTATCTTTATTAGGATGATTTTTTTTTTTTGATGGCTGCTGGGGGATTTTGCGCCGAGCTGCCCAGAATTGCATCAGAAGATGAAGTACACGTGCGAATATAAGTAATAAATAAATGCCTGTGTATGTTTTATACATAGCTATTCGGAGGAAGAAGATGGAGCACCATCTGTTTATTTATTTTTTTTACACAATTTAGGGAGCCCTGTTGGCGGGAAGGATGGGACCTTTCATCACTTTAAAGATGCTTTTTTTTCCCCCCCTTGCAGAGGGTGGAAGATTGTAGCGCTGGGCTCAGCTCTGCTTCATTTTTCAGTAGGACTAACCTATCATTAGGCCCGGTTCTCCGCTCGGAAAGAGAGCCAAAAGGTCATCCAATCTGACCCTCAGAGTCCTAAAGGGGAATGGCAGAAAAAAAGGGGCTGGAGGCTTGCAACTGTGACTGTAGAAGGTAGTAGGTTCCAGAGTTCACAGACAGATTGCCTCGGGGGCTGGAAGTTTCATTAGCAATGGTGGCTAGCTGCATTCATTCATTCATTCACTCGTTCATTCATTAGACTTTTATGGCATTCTTATTATTTTGTAACTCACTCAAGGTGTCAAACGTACACAACAATCTGTCCTCCTCCTCTTTTCCCCACAACAACAATCCTGTGAGGTGGGTTGGGCTGAGAGAGAGAGAGAGATACTAGCCCAAAGTCACCCATCTGGCTTTCATGCCTAAGGCGGGACTAGAACTCCCCGTCTCCTGGTGATTGGTGCAGTCACCCTGCAAACTTTCATGCCTAAGGCGGGACTAGAACTCCCTGTCTCTTAGTGATTGGCCCAAAGTCACCCATCTGGCTTTCATGCCTAAGGCGGGACTAGAACTCCCCGTCTCCTGGTGATTGGTGCAGTCACCCTGCAAACTTTCATGCCTAAGGCGGGACTAGAACTCCCCGTCTCCTGGTGATTGGTCCAAAGTCACCCATCTGGCTTTAATGCCTAAGGCGGGACTAGAACTTCCCGTCTCCTGGTGATTGGTCCAAAGTCACCCATCTGGCTTTCATGCCTAAGGCGGGACTAGAACTCCCCGTCTCCTGGTGATTGGTGCAGTCACCCTGCAAACTTTCATGCCTTAAGGCGGGACTAGAACTCCCCGTCTCCTGGTGATTGGCCCAAAGTCACCCATCTGGCTTTCATGCCTAAGGCGGGACTAGAACTCCCCGTCTCCTGGTGATTGGCCCAAAGTCACCCATCTGGCTTTCATGCCTAAGGCGGGACTAGAACTCCCCGTCTCCTGGTGATTGGCCCAAAGTCACCCATCTGGCTTTCATGCCTAAGGCGGGACTAGAACTCCCCGTCTCCTGGTGATTAGTGCAGTCACCCTGCAAACTTTCATGCCTAAGGCGGGACTAGAACTCCCTGTCTCCTGGTGATTGGCCCAAAGTCACCCTGCAAACTTTCATGCCTAAGGCGGGACTAGAACCCCCCGTCTCCTGGTGATTGGCCCAAAGTCACCCATCTGGCTTTCATGCCTAAGGCGGGACTAGAACTCCCCATCTCCTGGTGATTGGCCCAAAGTCACCCATCTGGCTTTCATGCCTGAGGCGGGACTAGAACTTCCTGTTTCATGGTGATTGGTCCAAAGTCACCCATCTGGCTTTCATGCCTAAGGCGGGACTAGAACTCCCTGTCTCCTGGTGATTGGCCCAAAGTCACCCTGCAAACTTTCATGCCTAAGGCGGGACTAGAACTCCCTATCTCCTGGTGATTGGCCCAAAGTCATCCAGCTGGCTTTCGTCCCTAAGGCGGGACTAGAATTCACTGTCTCCTGTGATTGGCCCAAAGTCACCCAGCTGGCTTTCGTCCCTAAGGCGGGACTAGAATTCACCGTCTCCTGTGATTGGCCCAAAGTCACCCAGTCGGCTTTTGTCCCTAAGGCGGGACTAGAATTCACTGTCTCCTGTGATTGGCCCAAAGTCACCCATCTGGCTTTCATGTCTAAGGTGGGACTAGAACTCCCCGTCTCCTAGTGATTGGCCCAAAGTCACCCAGCAGGCTTTCAAGCCTAAGGCGGGACTAGTACTCACCGTCTCCTGGTGACTGGCCCAAGGACAGCCAGCCAGCTTTCATTTTTCAGCAGGGGGTTGGACTAGATGGCCTTCAAGAACCATCCCACCCTCGGATTCTATGCTCTCCTTTGAGCCTGCTGAGACAGTCAGAGAGCTCCATTTTGGCCCTCAGTTTGGCAGGCTGGAGCCTTCTGTCAAGTCCGGGCCAAGTCAGACGGCCAGACTTTGACAGACAGGAGAAGCACCCTTAGTCTGCCTGCCAAAGTCCCTTTGATATGTTAATCTCCCCCTTTTCTGCGAGTTTCGACTTTGCTGAGGGCTGTGGAGAATTAAGACATCTGGCCCGAAGCTTTGCACCGAGCCAGCGAAGACACTATAAATTAGGATATTTAAAGACAGATGCAGTTTTTCCACTGCAACATTTTTTTTTCGTAAAGTCTTTCTAATCTTTGCTGGAAATGACAAGTTTGTCGCTCTGGCAACATTTGATGTAGGTCTAAATAAAAAAAAAAGAGAGGGGGGGGGGTGATTCCCTCTGAGCATCAGCCCCATTCCTTGTTGATTTGGGAGATGCCCAGGAAAAAAATAGCACATTTTTTGTTTAAAGTGGGTGGATTATCCTCTTTTCTCTTTCAGTTATTCCAAGGAGAAACCAAAACCTTCCAAAAACGAATAAGGGGAAAAAAAAAAGACTTTCTGTAAATTGGATATTTATTTATATTGAGATCCTATTCTATTCTGGACTTTTTGCCTGAAAGAGGGGGGAAAAAATGAAAGGTTGACTTTGTGTTTTGACAATTAAGTGAGTCATTATTGCACAAATGGGGCGAGGGGTTGTTATTTGGCACAATTAAAAAGTTGATGGTGTAATTTTATGATGGATCTTACTGCACCAGAAGAAGTTTGAAGTCACTGCTTTTTGTCTCTTTTTATTTATTTTTTATTGATTTCTTTTTGGGGCATGATGACTCAGTGGTATAGGATTTCCTGCCTGAGCAGGGGGTTGGACTAGATGACCTCCAAGTTCCCTTCCAGGTTTGAGACCCGAGCACTACGCGATAGGGTGAGCTCCTGTCCTCACCTCAGCTCCTGCTCACTTAGCAGTTCAGAAGCATGCAAATGCAAGCAGATAAATAGGTAGGAAGGTGTGTGTGTGTGTCTTTGTGTGTGTGTGTGTGTGAGAGAGAGAGAGAGAGGGGGGGCAGACAGACAGAGACAGACAGACAGAGAAAGAGGAAGAGAGAAAGAGAAAGACAGAAAGACAGAGAAAGAGAGAGAGACAGAGAGAAAAAGAGAAAGAGTGAGATATAGAGACAGACACACACACAGGAGACAAAGAGAGAGAGAGAGAAAGAGAGAGAGAGAGAGAAAGACAGAGAAAGAGCGAGACATAGAGACAGACATACACACAGGAGACAAAGAGAGAGAGAGAGAGGGAGAGAGAGAGAGAGAGAGAGAGAGAGAGAGAGAGAGAGAGAGATTCTTTCAGGATATGCATTGGTGCAATGCCACACCAGGTTCAACCAAGCAGGAAGGTCAAAAAAGTCAAGATGGCGGCCCCAACCAGGGCATCAGAACCCCACCCCTTGTTATACGCACGTTGCAGGATTACGGTTGCCTCAATTGTTTTTTTTAAAAAAAACCTTCTTCACCTCCTCTAAGCAATCAAACATTTGCTCTTTCCAAAATGATCCCAGCGCACATCTAATTAATCAAACATCTAGGTGGCTGTTTTTGTAGTAGTAATACTGGCAATTTGCTTGGGCAGGGTTTTTTTTGGGGGGGGGGAACCACCGGACGGAAAATTGTGCAAGAGCATCCTTAAGAAAAAAAAAAAAATCCACAGCAAACTTTTAGCCAGGCAGATAATTCCTGTATGTGGAAATATTAGAAATAATAGACCTGGCCACAAAACAGTGTCGTGCTTGTTATAAGCCTCGGCCGGTGGAGAATATACCAAAATCTTGGGAGAATATTGGGAAGAGGACGGGGTGTAGGGTCTGTGTGCGTTGCTGTGAGAAATTGCACAAGGCTGGAATCCAGCGTGTGCTGCAATCAAACGTGCCAGCATCCTTCCCACAATCTAAGTTAGATCCAATTCCTTCTTCGGGATAATATTAAACTCCAAACCGTGAAGCATCTTTATTGATGGCTCCAGACGGCAAAGAAATCCATGAGGGATGAGTATATTTTGTGTCCCCCGTACTTTTGAGGAGTCCCCTGCACAAAAGATATTTTTCCCCTATAAGGCCAGAGATATTTTGTTTTTTCCTCCCAATTTGCTCATCCCTCAGTTGAAGACATAGCATAGCTGATTTTTAAGTTTTTAAGAAGAGACTGGACAGCCATTTCGTGCCTGAGCAGGGGGCTGGACTCAATGACCTCCAAGGTCCCTTCCAACTTTATTATTATTATTATTATGGATCATCGCACAGTCAGCCAGATGTTCAGACTGGATTTGGCATTTTGTCTACCTATCGAGTCCTTACCCAGGACCTGGGATAGGCAGATGTGGATGTTTGATGGTGTTACAGGTATCGTCGCAGGATGGAAGCAGTTCCTAATAAGGCCGCCTTTTGCAATTGACTAATAGCGAATTTGTCAATGCCAATGGTGTTCAAGTGGTGCTCCAGTTGTTTTGGGATTGCACCCAAGGAGCCTATTACTATTGGTACTACCCTTGCTTGCTTTTGCCACAGTCTTTCTATTTCTATTTGTAGGTCTTTGTATTTTGTTATCTTCTCCAGTTCTTTCTCTTCTATTCTGCTGTCTCCAGGCACTGCCACGTCCACTATCCAGACTTTTTTGTCTTTCTTATCGACAATTGTTAAGTCTGGGGTGTTATGTTGCAGGTGCTTGTCTGTTTGAATTCTGAAGTCCCAGAGCAGTTTAATTTTATCATTTTCTATGACTTTCTCTATTTTATGATCCCACCAGTTTTTGCTTACAGGCAAATGATATTTTTTGCAGATCTTCCAATGCACCATTGTTGCTACTTTGTCATGCCGCTGCTTGTAATCAGTCTGTGCAATCTTCTTGCAACAGCTTACCAAGTGGTCCACTGTTTCTTCAGCTTCTTTGCATAGGCGGCACTTACTGTCTGTTGCTGTCTTCTCAATTTTGACTTTGTATGCGTTTGTCCTTAAGGCTTGGTCTTGTGCAGCCAGAATTAGTCCCTCGGTCTCTTTCTTCAATTTTCCTGCTCTTAGCCATTGCCAGGTTTTATTATTATCTGCTTTCCCAGCTATTTTTTTCATGTATTGGCCATGTAGTGCTTTGTCTTCCCATGCCTCTATTCTGTTCTTCATTTGGTCTTTCCTGTAGGCCACTTTGGTCTCTCCAGTAGTTAGTAAGCCTTCCTGATATACTAATTTCAGTGCATCTTCATCATTGTTCTTCAGATATTCTTCCAAAGCCATTTTTTCTTCTTCAACAGTCTGATGTACTTGTAGCATTCCACGCCCACCTATTTGCCTTGGTAGATAAAGTCTATCAATGTCACTGCGTGGATGAAGGGCATGATTCATTGTCATTATTTTTCTGGTCTGCCTATCCATTGCTTTTAGTTCTGCTTGAGTCCAATCCACTATTCCAGCTGTGTACCTAATGACTGGGATTGCCCAGGTGTTGATTGCCTTTATGGTATTTCCTCCATTGAGTTTGGATTTTAAGATCTTCTTCACTCTCTTCATGTATTCACCTCTAATCTTTTTCTTGACTTCAGTGTGCTTGATGTTGTCAGCTTGAAGAATACCCAAGTATTTGTAGTACTCTTCCTCGTCCAGACTCTTAATGTTATTTTCGTGGGGCATCTTGATTCCTTCAGTTTTCACTATTTTTCCTTGTTTGATAGTAAGTGTGGCACATTTGTCCAAGCCAAACTCCATTACAATATCTTGGCTATATATACGGACAGTGTTGAGCAGCGATTCTATTTCAGATGATGTTTTTCCATACAGCTTCAGATCATCCATGTAAAGGAGGTTGGATAGTCTGGTAGATGTTTTTGATGTTTGATAGCCATGTCCTGAGTTATTCAGTATTGTTGACAGAGGAAACAGTGCAATAACAAATAGTAATGGTGATAATGAATCTCCTTGAAATATTATTATTATTATTATTATTATTATTCGATTCAAGTTTTAAAAACTTTGGGTCTGGGAGGGGGGGGGTACCAAAACTCCCCAGTATCTCGGGCTGCCCCAAAGAAGAGGCAGTCAAGCTATTCTCCAAAGCACCTGAGGGAAGGACAAGAAGCAACGGATGGAAACTCATCAAGGAGAGAAGCAACCTAGAACTAAGGAGAAACTTCCTGACAGTGAGAACAATTAACCAGGGGAACTGCTTGCCTCCAGAAGCAGTGAATGCTCCAACACTGGAAGTTTTTAAGAAGAGACTGGACAGCCATTGGTCCGAAATGGTCTAGGGTTTCCTGCCTGAGCAGGGGGGTTGGACTAGATGACCTCCAAGGTCCCTTCCAACTTTATTATTATTATTATTATTATTATTAATAATAATAATAATAATAATAATAATAATAATTAATTAACCAGTGGAACAGCCTGCCTCCAGAAGCAGTAAATACTCCAACACTGTAAGTTTTTAAGAAGAGACCGAGCAGCCATTTGTCTGAAATGGTGTAGGGTTTCCTGCCTGAGCAGGGGGTTGGATTCAATGATCTCCAAGGTACCTTCCAACTTTAATATTATTATTATTATGGATCATCGCACAGTCAGCCAGATGTTCAGACTGGATTTGGCATTTTGTCTACCTATCGAGTCCTTACCCAGGACCTGGGATAGGCAGGTGTGGATGTTTGATGGTATTACAGGTATCGTCGCAGGATGGAAGCAGTTCCTAGTAAGGCCGCCTTTTGCAATTGACTAATAGCGAGTTTGTCAATGCCAATGGTGTTCAAGTGGTGCTCCAGATGTTTTGGGATTGCACCCAAGGAGCCTATGACTATTGGTACTACCCTTGCTTGCTTTTGCCGCAGTCTTTCTATTTCTATTTGTAGGTCTTTGTATTTTGTTATCTTCTCCAGTATTATTATTATTATTATTATTATTATTATTATTATTATTATTATTATTATTATTAGTAGTAGTAGTAGTAGTAGTAGTAGTAGTAGTAGTAGTAGTATTCAGCATCCAGTTAGTCCTTGACTTACAACAAATTTGTTTAGGGACCATTCAAAGTTACAACAGCACTGAAAAAAAGTGACTTACGACCATTTCCCACGCTTATGACCGTTGCAGAGTTCCCCGTGCCCACGCGATGAAAATTTGGACGCCTGACTCATATTTAGGACAGTTGAGGTGTCCCTGGGATCAAGTGGTCCCCTTTTGTGACCTTCTGACAAGCCAAGTCCATGGAGAAGCCAGATTCACTTAACAACCGTATGACTAACGAAACAACTGAAGTGGTTGACTTAACGACGGGCGAGAAAGGTCGTAAAATGCAGCAAAACACACGGAATAATTGCCTGGCTTATTAAAAGAAATTTTGACGCTTCCCCACTGACTTGGCTTGTCTGCAGGTTTTTGACTGTTGCTTGTCAGTTGGGTGTGAGCACTTTTTTCAGTGGCAGCATAAATTCGGTCACTAAAGAACAGTTGTTAAGTCAAAAACTGCCTGCATAAATAAATGTCAATATATAAATAGAAATAAATATTCCTTCCTAACTGTGCCAGAATTGTCCTAAGGTGGAAAGGCTTTGGAGAAACACAGCAGACCTGCCACACAACGTAAAAACTGAGAGGGAAGACAGCTGACCTTACATAAAACCTTAGTCAGGACACACCTGGAATACCTGCGCCCAGTTTTGGTCACCACAATATAAAAAAAGATGTTGGGACTTTGGAAAAAGTGCAGAGAAGAGCAACAAAGACGATCAAAGGCCTGGAGGCTAAAACATAATAATAATAATAGTAACAACCCCCAGTGAGGCACTACCTTGACGTGGTTGTGGGGCTTGTGTACTCTGAGGAAGATGAGAGCTATGCCAGAGGTTCAACCATACTGGACAGGTCTCATCAGAGGAGTCAGACAAAGAGTGTCTCTCCCATAAAAAATATGGTGAGATGTAAATTGCAGAATGCCATACCGGCTCAGACGTCGCCCAGGTTAACAAGGTCCGCGCTAGATATTGGAGTTCCTGGATATCTGGTGAAAAATGGGTTACAGGACTCAGGACTGTTGGCTGAGCAACCAGGGCCAGCAGCTGCAGAACTACTGGAAGAAAAGGTGTTTACCCATCGCAGATACACAGTGATGGAAAACAAAGAAATAATGATCTGTTACTACAGATCAAGTCCAACAAGAAGAGGATATCTAAAACGAATGCACCAGTTCTGGAAAGAACAACATCCAGAATCAGAAATAACAAAACAGAAACTAGCAGATCAACGCCGATTTATAATACGAAATAAAGTATTCACAGAAACAGAATTGGACGAACTGCAAAGGTTTACCCAGGGCAAAGAAATCAAAGCCTTACCAGAAGTAATTCAGAATGTAGAGGCAAACCAGGGGGAGTTGGCAGTGAAGGAATCCAGCAGAGATATACAACTGTTCTCATTTGGAAACCAGGCACCTCTTCCTCAGGAAGAACAAAACCCTCTAACTAAAGAAATAAAAGAATTGAAACAAAGAATAACTGAGCATCTAGAACAGCACAAAAACAACAGAATAAGGCTACCTGCATTGAAGCTTGTTTCAAAGAAACAGCTAGCACAAGCATTAAAAGATGCAAATACTGCAATAGCAAGTATAAGCACCAATTCACTGCAAGAAACAAACCAACTAATGTACAGCACAGCTACAGTTATAACAGAATACCTGGGATGCAAAATCAACAAAGAAGAAAAACAAACAAACAGTGCACCAGAAAAATGGAAGGTTAGACTAGAAAATAAGATCAGCAAGTTAAGATCACATGCAAGCAAGCTAGAACAGATGAAAGAAAAGAAGCTGAAGAACAAGAAGACCAAAGAATACCTAATCAAGAAATACCACTTAGAAACAAGGAAGATCAAGGAAGCACTGGAAATAATAAAGCAACAAATAACAGCTATAGCCAGGAAAATCAGTAGATATGAAGCTCGAATTGCAAACTATAGGCAGAACCTCCAATTTCAATCCAATCAGAAACGTTTCTATCAATCCATCAATGGAGAAACTGCAAGGAATCAGTCAGTACCTGACAAGGAAGAAACAGTGCAGTTCTGGAAGCAGATATGGGATAACCCAAAGAAATACAACAAGGATGCGGCTTGGTTAAAAGAGGTGGATGCAAATAAAACAGAAGTTGAAATGAAAGAACTAGTAATAACAAAAAAAATGGTAGAAAAAAAGAGCAAAGAAAATCAAAAATTGGTCAGCACCAGGTGAAGATGAACTGCATGGGTTTTGGTTGAAACATCTAACTGTTATACACCCACTCATTGCCAAGCAGTTCAACAATATACTACAAGGAGGAGAAATTGAAAAGTGGCTAACAACTGGGAAAACCTACCTAATAATGAAAAATCCAGCAAAAGGGGCAACACCAGGCAACTACAGGCCAATTACTTGCTTACCAACAACTTTCAAATTACTAACTGGTGTGGTAGCTGATGCAGTACAACAGCATCTAGTTGAAAACAATCTCTTTCCACCTGAGCAGAAAGGAAACCGCCCCAATAGCAGAGGAACAAAAGATCAACTCCTAATAGACAAAATGATCTTGGAAAACTGCAAGAAAAGGAAGACCAACCTGAATGTGGCATGGATTGACTACAAAAATGCATTTGACTCTCTGCCACATGACTGGATAATCAAGTGCCTAGAAATAACAGGAGTCAGTAGAAACATCAGAAAATTTGTGCAAAGATCGATGGCACAATGGAAGACACAGTTGCAGATCAATGGTGAGAAGCTGGGAGAGGTTAATATCAAGAGAGGAATATTTCAAGGAGATTCATTATCACCATTACTATTTGTCATTGCACTGTTTCCTCTGTCAACAATACTGAATAACTCAGGACATGGCTATCAAACATCAAAAACATCTGCCAGACTATCCCACCTCCTTTACATGGATGATCTGAAACTGTATGGGAAAACATCATCTGAAATTGAATCGCTGCTCAACACTGTCCGTATATATAGCCAAGATATTGTAATGGAGTTTGGCTTGGACAAATGTGCCACACTTGCTATCAAACAAGGAAAAATAGTGAAAACTGAAGGAATCAAGATGCCCCACGAAAATAACATTAAGAGTCTGGATGAGGAAGATTACTACAAATACTTGGGTATCCTTCAAGCTGACAACATCAAGCACACTGAAGTCAAGAAAAAGGTTAGAGGTGAATACATCAAGAGAGTGAAGAAGATCTTAAAGTCCAAACTCAATGGAGGAAATATCATAAAGGCAATCAACATCTGGGCAATCCCAGTCATTAGGTACACAGCTGGAACAGTGGACTGGACTCAAGCAGAACTAAAAGCAATGGATAGGAAGACCAGAAAAATAATGACAATGAATCACGCCCTTCATCCACGCAGTGACATTGACCGACTTTATCTACCAAGGCAAATAGGTGGGCATGGAATGCTACAAGTACATCAGATGGTTGAAGAAGAAAAAATGGCTTTGGAAGAATATCTGAAGAACAATGATGAAGATGCACTGATATTACTATATCAGGAAGGCTTACTGACTACTGGAGAGACCAAACTGGCCTACAAGAAAGACCAAATGAAGAACAGAATAGAGGCATGGGAAGACAAAGCACTACATGGCCAATACATGAAAAAAATAGCTGGGAAAGCAGATAACAATAAAACCTGGCAATGGCTAAGAGCAGGAAAATTGAAGAAAGAGACCGAGGGACTAATTCTGGCTGCACAAGACCAAGCCTTAAGGACAAATGCATATAAAGTCAAAATTGAGAAGACAGCAACAGACAGTAAGTGCCGCCTATGCAAAGAAGCTGAAGAAACAGTGGACCACCTGGTAAGCTGTTGCAAGAAGATTGCACAGACTGACTACAAGCAGCGGCATGACAAAGTAGCAACAATGGTGCATTGGAAGATCTACAAAAAATATCATTTGCCTGTAAGCAAAAACTGGTGGGATCCTAAAATAGAGAAAGTCATAGAAAATGATAAAATTAAACTGCTCTGGGACTTCAGAATTCAAACAGACAAGCACCTGCAATATAACACCCCGGACTTAACAATTGTCGATAAGAAAGACAAAAAAGTCTGGATAGTGAACGTGGCAGTGCCTGGAGACAGCAGAATAGAAGAGAAAGAACTGGAGAAGATAACAAAATACAAAGACCTACAAATAGAAATAGAAAGACTGTGGCAAAAGCAAGCAAGGGTAGTACCAATAGTCATAGGCTCCTTGGGCGCAATCCCAAAACAACTGGAGCACCACTTGAACACCATTGGCATTGACAAATTCGCTATTAGTCAATTGCAAAAGGCGGCCTTACTAGGAACTGCTTCCATCCTGCGATGATACCTGTAATACCATCAAACATCCACATCTGCCTATCCCAGGTCCTGGGTAAGGACTCGATAGGTAGACAAAATGCCAAATCCAGTCTGAACATCTGGCTGACTGTGCGATGATCCATAGTAATAATAGTGATGATGATGATGATGATGATGATGATGATGATGATAATAATAATAATAATAATAATAATAATAATAATAATAATAATAATAATAATAATAAAGTTGGAAGGGACCTTGGAGGTCATCTAGTCCAACCCCCTGCTCAGGCAGGAAACCCTATACCATTTCGGACAAAGGTCTATCCAGTCTCTTCTTAAAAACTTCCAGTGTTGGAGCATTTACCGCTTCTGGAGGCATATAAAGAACAGTTGCAGGATTTGGGTATGGCCAGTCTAGAGAAAAGAAGGACTGGGGGGGACATGATAACAGTATTCCAGTATTTGAGAGGCTGCCACAAAAGGGTGGGGGGGGAGGTCAACTTATTTTCCAAAGCACCTGAAGGCAGGACAAGAAGCAATGGTTGGAAACTAATCAAGGAGAGAAGCAACGTGGAATTAAGGAGGATTTTCCTAACAGCGAGGACAATTAACCAGTGGAACAGCATGCCACCAGAAGTTGTGCGTGCTCCATCACTGGAGGCTTTTAAGAGGAGATTGGACAACCATTTGCCTGGAACGGTAGAGGATCTCCTGCTTGAGCAGGGGACTGGAGGCTAAATCATATGAAGAACGGTTGCAGGAATTGGGAATGGCCAGTCTAGAGAAAAGAAGGACGGGGGGGGGGGACAGAATAGTAGCATTCCAGTATTTGAGGGGTTGCCACAAAAGGGGGGGGGAAATCAACTTATTTTCCAAAGCACCCGAAGGCAGGACAGGAGACAATGGATGGAAACTAATCAAGGAGAGAAGCAACCTGGAATTAAGGAAGATTTTGCTAACAGCGAGGACAATGAAATGGCTTCCTTCCAGAAGTTGTGGGTGCTCCATCGCTGGAGTTCTTTGAGAAGAGATTGGACAGGTGGGCTTCCTGCCTGAGCAGTGGGTTGGACTAGAAGACCTCCAAGGTCCCTTCCCGCTCTATTATTCTGTATCTGCATTCCTGCGGTCAAGAGACTGGGAGAGGGGCGTTTCAAGAAGGAATTGTTGACCAATCCATCTTCTGCCTGTCTTCTTCCTCAGTGGTTCGCTCCCTGCAGGCTCCTTTTGCCACCCACCACCAGCAGGACCCCAGAGTTGCTATTAATAATCTTGTCAAGGAGATTTAACGCCAGCTTAAAGCACTGGGAAGCCTTCCCCCCCCTTCCCAGATTTGAGTGGCAGCTGCGGGATGCAACGGCCACCCATTAAGAACTAGGCCGTCCGTAACTCACACTTTGCTCCAAAATACGAGGGGGGGGGAAAGACCCACTGCATTTCCTCTCCCTCCCTCCCTCCCTCCCCCACTCCACCCCATCCCACCCTGGCCTTTGGCTGCTTCTGCTGGGAGGAACCGTCCCCGAGGCCAGCGAAGTTTGAAAAATTCATTTTGATTGGCAGCAGGGCATGGAAAAATCACTCTGCCAAGAGCAGGCAGATCCTGAGCTTGGATGCGATTTGTGAGTTTGGGGGTTTTTTTGGGGGGGGGGTTATTTCTGGCTAGCAAAGTTTGCAAACCGAGGCCGAAGAAAGTGTGTGGCGTTTCCTGCCCTTGGAACTGCCCGCTGGAATCTTCCAAGGCAGAGACGGAGATTCCGATCCTCCGTCCAAAGCCAAGAGGGAGCCAAGAATTCAGAATAATCTGTGGCAGAGCAAACTCAGAAATAGGGATGAGCTCCCGTCTGTGGCCAAGTGTATTTATTGGGTATTTAGAAAGAATCCCTCCAGGTTTGGAGAGCAGGGCAAATAGCAGGGCAAATACACTCTGCACATTCCCAGGAATATTATTCTTCTATCTAGAAAGAGTGCAGAGAAGAGCAACAAAGATGATCAGGGGACCGGAGGCCAAAACGTATAAGGAACGGTTGCTGGAATTGGATATGTCCAGTTTAAGGAAGAGAAGGATTAAGAGGATAGGATAGCAGTGTTCCAGTATCTCAGGGGCTGCCCCAAACAAGAGGGAGTCAAGCTATTCTCCAAAGCACCTGAAGGCAGGACAGATGGACGGAAACTGATCAAGGAGAGAAGCGACCTGGAACTAAGGATGTGGAACAAATTGGATGTGCGCAGGGCTTTATATTGTTATATACAGAGAACCTCATCCTTCCGCAAAACAGAGGCTCTGTTTGTGTCCTTTCACCCTTCGTCACTAGGACAAAAGATTTCTTCACCCACAATAGGCAGGTGGATTAGAGCTTGTATTTCTCTGGCATACCAGACTCAGTCACTGCAAGCTCCTAGGCATATCACGGCCCATTCCACCCGGGGCGCAGCTACTACAGCTGCCTGGTCTACCCAGGCCTCCATAGAGGAAGTTTGTAGAGCAGCAACATGGGCATCACCCTCTTCCTTTCTCCGTCACTGCAAGATGGACATATATGCCTCTTCTGGTTTTATATCGGTTACGCTGCCAAGATTATCTTGACTTTTCTGACAAGCACCTGTGGGCATCCCAGCTTATTGTTTTAAATATTTACCCAGCCACCTCTCTTAAATCCCAATCCAGGTTCATGAAAACCCAACGCTCAAAAGGTTTAACAATTTGTTTTTGTAGAAAACATACGGTACGTAGAATATACATGGAACAATTAACCAATGGAACAACCTGCCAACAGAAGCGGTGAATGCTCCAGCGCTGGAAGTTTTTAAGAAGAGACTGGACAGCCATTTGTCCGAAATATTATAGGGTTTCCTGCTTGAGCAGGGGGTTGGACTAGAAGACCTCCAAGGTCCCTTCCAGTTCTATTCTATTCTATTCTATTCTATTCTATTCTATTCTATTCTATTCTATTCTATTCTATTCTATTCTATTCTCTTCTCTTCTATTCTATTCCATTCCATTCCATTCCACATATTCTATTCTATTCTATTCTATTCTATTCTATTCTATTCTATTCTATTCTATTCTATTCTATTCTATTCTTTTCTCTATTCTATTCTATTCTATTCTTCTAATTCTCCTCTCCTCTCCTCTCCTCTCTTCTCTTCTCTTCTCTTCTCTTCTCTTCTCTTCTCTCCTCTCCTCTTCTCTCCTCTTCTCTTCTCTCCTATTCTGTACCATTCCGTTCCATTCTATCATTATTATTTGCAGGTAGTCCTGGATTTATGACCACATCTGAGCCCAAAATTTCCATTTTTAAGCACGACACTTGTAACGGGGTTCTGTTGATCAGTTCCCCCCCCCGAAAAAAATCTCATGGGGGTCTGCAAGAAACTTGGCTCTTCCAGGATGGTTGACCCATTGGGGATTGGTGGTCCTGAGGTTACTGAGATAGGAAGCCACGTGAGGCGTTTTAAGCCCCCCATAAAATCTTTTGTCAGAGGGGTGGGGTGGGTGGGTTAAGGCTGGTTAGCTGCCCACCCTCCAAATATCTTTGCTTTAAGAGAGAGGAAGTACTGATTTCCTGTTAAGAGAAAGCTGGAACGTGTCCAGGGTGTAGATGTCAAGGCCGCTAACATCCGATGTTCTTGCTTGACATATATGAAGAAGCAAACATGTTTTATTTAACCTGTGTATCACTTCTAAAGTCAGACAATGTTAGAATGGGGGGGGGAAGTGTGTACTGGGGGGATAGTTAGCCATAACAATATTTCAGTACAGTATTTCCAAAGTCAGTTGTAACCAGGGGTGATACTGGAGGGAAAGTTCACACTTCAAACTAATTGGAGAACGTGATTGATGACTGTTAAATGAAGGAGTGAGTTATGCTTTGTTAGGGGAGGGATTGGGGGAGGGAGGATCTTTTGTTTTTTCTTTCTTGAAAGATAAAATAAAAGCGCTAGAGATTGAAATAGAAAAAGGGACAAATGAGGGAGACCCTTCCAGACCCTATTTTGTTCAGCCCATTTTGGGGGCCCGAATTTGCTCATCAGGTTTCCTTCCTCTACTGACAAATACATCTCTCTCTCCCCCCCCCCCCCGTCGGTTCCCTTTACTGCACCAGGCCACAGTGCCACGGATCTTTCTGGAAGCTGTTACAGGTAGTCCTCATCTTACGACCTGTCCAGGTATTGATTTAATAGCTAACCAGCTGATGTAATGTAAGATGTAATGATGGGAATGGCTCAGCAGGGTCTGTGTCTCTTTAAGAGACTTTGTATAAAGGAAAGCTCCGCTGATGGGTTCTCTCTCTTCTGTTTCCTGCTGTAAATGTCGTTTGTTGTATCCTGCTGTATTAGCACGTGTATGTATATCGTTCCTGGTGTATGTATACTGTTAGGATAGTGTAAGATAAACCACCATTTACTATAGACCATTGTTTACTGTGTTTACTCCTGGGTTATCTTGCACAATAAGACTGTGCACGCTCTGAAACGGCCACAATAGGGACCATGGAATTTCCTTGCCTAGACAAGGAGTTGTTGTTGTTGCACGGTTGTGCTGGATTTGATGACCTCTTCACTAAGGTCACTAAGGAAATTGCTGCAGAGTTAAATGAATAGGAAGGAGGAGGAAGAGGAGGAAAAAAAGAAAAATAAGAAGGAGAATGAGGTGGTGGAGGAGGAGGAAAGGAAAAGAAAGAGAAGGAGGTAAGAAAAAGAAAGAGGAGGAGGAGGAAAGGAGGAGGAGGAGGAAAGGAAAAGAAGGAGAAGGAGGAGGAGAGGGAGGGGAGGGGGAGGAGAAAAGGAAAAGAAAAAAGAAAAGAGGGAGAAGGAGGTGGAGGAGGAAAGGAAAAGAAAGAGGAAGAGAAGGAGGTAAGAAAAAGAAAGAGAAGGAGGAGGAGGTGGAAGAGGAGGAAAGGAAAGAAGGAGAAGGATGAGGAGAGGGAGAAGGAGAAGGAGGAGGAGGACAGTGGGGTCCCTGGTGCTCTCTGAGTTTTGTAGTTTTCTTGCAGACATTTCATTACCCAACTATGCAACATCATCAGTGCTCGTAGGGAGTGAGGGGTTTGTTCTCTGTTTATAATATATTAGTGGCAAGTCCTGTCAGTGTTGGTGGGAGAGCGTTTTTTCCCCCCCATTGGTAGTTCCTGGATTAGGGTATGGCTTGCTTGTTTGTCTGGGGTTAACCCCTGCTTATCTGAGTTTCTCTTTCTGTGAATTCCTCGCTACTCTCTGAGCTGGGTGGTTTTCCTGCAGACCTTTCATGGCCCAGCTAGGTAACATCATCAGCGCTAGGAGGGAGTGGGTTGCAACCCTCCACCCCCCCCCACCCTTCTAGCCCTCTCTAGTTTGAGTAAGGGAATGTTTTCCAAGAAAAAAAAAAAGCAAAATCAGAGAATACCAAGAATCCCCACCCCTCAATTTTGGGTGGCTGGTCTATTCCACCTTCTTTTCTCCAGCTTGAGGACATTTGATGAAGCCCTGCACCACGGGGGTGCCAGGAACTGGCCTGGCAGCGTGAGTCTCTGGCACAGGCCCCCCCCGTAAAGCCACTAAGGTACTCAAAAGGAATAATAATAACAACAACAACAACAACAACAATAATAATAATAATAATAATAATAATAATAATAATAATAATAATAATAATAATAATAATAATCCATATCTGCCTATCCCAGGTCCTTGCTAAGGACTCGACAGGTAGACACAAAAATGCCAAATCCAGTCTGAACATCTCGCTGACTGTGCGATGATCAATACTACTACTACTAATAATAATGATAATAAAGTTGGAAGGGACCTTGGAGGTCATCTAGTCCAACCCCCTGCTCAGGCAGGAAACCCTACACCATTTCAGACAAATGGCTGTCCAGTCTCTTCTTGAAAACCTCCAGTGTTGGAGCATTCACCGCTTCTGGAGGCAGATGGTTCCACTGGCGAATTGTTCTGACTGTCAGGAAGTTTTTCCTTAGTTCTAGGTTGCTTCTCTTCTTGATTATTATTATTATTATTATTATTATTATTATTATTATTATTATTATTATTATTATTATTATTATTATTATTATTATGGTTTATTAGTGTTTACCTGTTTCTGATGTTTGTAAGCTGCCCAGATTCACCTCTGGACAAGATGGGTGGCGTGCAAATCTGATTTATCCATCAATAAAATTTATACACCCCTTGGTTGGTTTAATTTTCCTGCTTCCCTTCTTTTTTCTGTTTCGTTGTTGGTGGTGTGCTGAATCGAATTCTCCCGCAAATCCAATCAATCCATAAACGACTGCGTTTACGTCACTGTCAAAATCCATCCTTCGGAGACCCCTGTTGTCCCTCTGGGCCTGGCACCCCAGGGAAAAACAACAACCCTGCAGGAATTCTCTTAACCACGGTGGCGAGAAAAGTCGTAAAACACAGCCAAAACTCCCTCAACCACCCTCTCGCTTACCAAGTGAAATTTCAGGGCTCGTCGTCGTAAGGCGAGGACACAGGGAAGCTGGAAAGAAGGAAATCTGGATTTTTGTAAAATCTGGATTGAAAAAAAAAGGGGGGGGGAACTCTGGAGACGGAAAAGCAGAGTACGGCCAACAACAGAGGAATATAAACATTAGTCACTTGGTTTATCTCTTCAATGATTTCTCTTTATAAAAGAAAACAGAAAATACATAAAATATCTTGCCAGAGTCCCCCGTAAAAATACAACTTAGCAAAATAGGTATTATCCTAACATTTGTACTATTATTCATACGTGGGTGTGTACACACACACACACACTTCTAGAAGATAAACAGAAACAGAACAGGGTGAAACTATAATTAACCCTCCAAGAATACAACCGGTAACCATGGGCAACCGTCAACCGATAACGAATCATTTGATAAAGGGAAACACAAAACGTTAACCTTGTTCATCTCCTTAGTGATTAATTTCGCCAGAGAAAAAAGAACAATTCCAAAAGGCAGGAATTCCTTTTCGGCTGAAGTCATGAACAATTCAGACTTATAACTGGGAAAAAAAAAAACAACCACTACATTTACAAACTACATTTCCTTAAGGGTTTTTGTTTTTCCCTGTCACGGGGAAACTCCAGCAAGTAGAATAGAAAAACAAAAAAAGAACTTATATTGAACTAGGGTTAACTCTTTGGGGGGGGGGGAAACAACGGCGACTTTAAAACTATTCGACTTTAAACTTTAAAACCTATTAGAATATTGTCCTTCTCGGGAATCCTGTTCAAATCGGAAGCAGTTCCGCCCGCATCCTATTCCATGTTCCAAATGGACTTAAATAACAAAATAAGGCCCATCAGGTTTTATCCAGGTCGGGGTAGGCAACCTTGGCTCTTTTATGACTCGTGGACTTCAACTCCCAGAATTCCTGAGCCAGCTGTGCTGGCTCAGGAATTCTGGGAGTTGAAGTCCACCAGTCATAAAAGAGCCAAGGTTGCCTACCCCTGGCCTAGGTCCACAAACGTTTTAAATTTAGGAGGAAGCATTTTCTGCAATAAAGACACATGTAGAGTTAAAAGAGAACCATTGAAAGGAAGCTGAGAAAGGCTTCATTTTTGCTGGGGCTAATAAGCATATAGATATTTGGGGGCGGGGAGAAACCCCTATAGCTTCCCATTTATTACTTTGCCCACCATAGTAAAATAGATTCAATAATCTGCCAGTTTTCAAAGGCCTGTTTAGCCGGGGTTTTCTTTCGCCATTTCCTGAAAAGACATAAGCAAAAATATTTGATCATTACCGGCAGTGTGCTGCATCTGCCAAAAAGGCCAACACAGTGCTAGGCTGCCTTAACAGAGGGATAGGATCAAGATCAGGTGAAGGGTTGATACCACTTTACAAGGCCTTGGTAAGGCCACACTTGGAATACGGCATCCAGTTTTGGTCACCACGATGTAAAAAAGATGTTGAGACTCTAGAAAGAGTACAGGGAAGAGCAACAAAGAGGATTAGGGGACTGGAGGCTAAAACATATAAGGAATGGTTGCTAGAATTGGGAATGTCTAGTTTAACGAAGAGAAGGACGAGGGGGGACAGGACAGCAGCGTTCCAGTATCTCAGGGGCTGCCCCAAAGAAGAAGGAGTCAAGCTATTCTCCAAAGCGCCTGAGGGCAGGACAAGAAACAACGGATGGAAACTCATCAAGGAGAGAAGCAACCTAGAACTAAGGAGAAACTTCCTAACAGTCAGAACAATTAACCAGTGGAACAACTTGCCTCCAGAAGCGGTGAATGCTCCATCACTGGAAGTTTTTAAAAAGAGACTGGACAGCCATTTGTCTGTAACGGTGTAGGGTTTCCTACCTGAGCAGGGGGTTGGACTAGAAGACCTCCAAGGTCCCAAGTCTGTTATTCTGTTCTACTCTCAGCCTGATCCGGATGTCTCAACTAGGTGACATCATCAGCGCAGTGCAGATCGTGTTCCTCTCTCCAATGCTGCTACCTGGTTGGGTCATGAAACGTCTCCAAGCCCACCCCTGAGCTCAGAGAACTTCAACGGCACCACAAATTTGCTTTCGTTCTGGTTTACCAATGGAGAAGAATCGATTTTGTTCTGGGTGCAAATTAGTCCATTAGACCGGAAGCAAACTGGGTTTGCCTCGGTTCCGTAAGGGGCATGATGGTGGCTAAGCAAGGCATGGAAAGACGTGGAGTGGGTGGGAAGGAACAGCATTCCCAAAGATTGAGGGCTCCCCAGATTCACCTAAGCGAGGGGTAGGCCACCTTGGCTCTTTTATGACTCGTGGACTTCAACTCCCAGAATTCCTGAGCCAGCCACGCTGAGGGGAAAGGGAGAGGTTTCCAAGCTGAGCCATGCTGGCTGAGGAATTCTGGGAGTTGAAGTCCACGAGTCATGAGGGAGCCATAGTTCCCCCATGCTGGCTGCGGAATTCTGGGAGTTGAAGTCCACAAGTATGAAGAGGCCATAGTTCCCCCATGCTGGCTCAGGAATTCTGGGAGTTGAAGTCCACGAGTCATGAGGGGGCCATAGTTCCCCCCTGCTGGCTGAAGAATTCTGGGAGTTGAAGTCCACCAGTCATAAAAGAGCCAAGCTTGCCTACTCCTGACCTAAGCAAACCCCATGGGCGCATTGGGTTAAAAACTATCTGCAGTTTGGGGGGCAGGGGCTGGAAATTTCTTCCTATCCCAGATCTTGGGTGCTTTGAGCTGATAGCAACCACTGCAGTCCTAACACACCTTCTCCCCCAAAGATGCATGGGAGAGTCACACCCATCAAGCCTTGCTGAGGGCGCCAGGTTGGGCACCTATAGGAAGAGACTAATTTACAACACCTGCCCTCAGCTGTAGCAAAAAACAGCAAGATCTTGGAAGATCCGTTTTTTGGTTTCCCTGGGCTGCTAGTGACATCTAGTGGTCGAGACAGATATTTTCTCTTTTTCCAAAGCTGTGAGCAGGACTAACAGAATAACAGAACATCTATGGAGATTCTCAGCCATCAAGGTCTTACTTATCCCAAAAATACTTTTTCACGAGGCAACTGGACTTTCTTTGTTTTTCTTGGAAGATGTTTCGCTTCTCATCCAAGAAGCTTCTTCAGCTCTGATTGGATGGTGGGGAAGGATTTATACTCCTTGCAGACTGCTGGTCATTTGCCTTCCTTTAGAGAGTCGTTGAGGCCACCTGGAGGTTTGTCTGTGTCCTCAGGGTCACCTGAGTGGTGCAAAGAGGTGTGGAGCCTTCTTGGACCTGCTGAAAGGACTGTGTTGTAGACTGGAGATAGATGAGGCTGTATCCCTCCCCCTCTGTTGAGAGAGGGCTGTTCAAATTTGACCTAGATGGCCTCTTTGACCCCTCTATCAAGCCACCGGTCCTCTCTGTCCAAAATGTGGACTTTGCTGTCTTCAAAAGAACAGCTTTGTCTTTTAAATGCAGATGAACTGCTGACTTTTGTCCCGATGGGTTGGTTCTCCTCTGTTGTGCCAAGCATTTATGGATACAACACCATCTATCTCCAGTCTACAACACAGTCCTCTCCCCAGTTCCAAGAGGGCTCCGCAGCCCTTTGCACCACTCAGGTGACCCCGAGGACACAGATAAACCTCCAAATGGCCTCAACACTCTTCTAAAAGAATGCAAATGACCAGCTGTCTGCAAGGAGTATAAATCCTTCCCTTCCCCACCGTCCAGCCAGAGCTGAAGAAGCTTCTTGGATGAGAAGTGAAACGTCTTCAAAGGAAAAACGAGAAAGTCCAGTTGCCTCGTGAAAAAGCATTTTTGGGACAACGGTGACATGGATGACTGAGAATCTCCATAGACAACATCTCTAACGCAGTTTATATAAATGTATTAGAACCTTGCCACAATTGGTTGACCCCCCTCTTTTTGGGGGGCAGCCCCTCAGATATTGGAAGGCTGCTATCATGTCCCCCATAGTCTTTCTTTTCAATAGATTGCAGGTCCTGATTCCTGCAACTGTTCCTCATATGTTTTGGCTTCCAGCCTCTTATTTTTTTTTTATTGAAAAGTTTTATAAAAGTTACAGTATACACCCCAAAACCCACCCACCCTAAACCCCCCCTCTCCCTCCCCCACTTCCCAGAGCTGAGTACAGGGTTACAAATATAATAATCATACTCTAACTAACATTAACCAACTATATAAATAACCAAGTCCATAATGCGCTTTAACTCCCCTTTAACATAAAGATAAACAAATGAAAAATAAACATAATAATATAAACAAGTTAATATCCTAATTATTAAACAATACAATATCCAAATTGTTAAACAATACTACTACTACTAATAAAACTAATACAAATTCCACCATAATAAACTATTAGTAATAATAATACTCTAAAATTTCCTCATAAACTAGATCAGTGTTTCTCAACCTTGACCATTTTAAGGCATGTGGACTTCAACTCCCAGAATTCCACAGCCAGCATTGCTGGCTGTGGAATTCTGGGAGTTGAAGTCCACATGCCTTAAAATGGTCAAGGTTGAGAAACACTGCACTAGATGGAACTTTTTAGTCCCATATTTATTCTGAATATAATCTACCCATCTTCTCCAGACCGAAATGTTATCTTTCTTGTGAGTGATCCTTCAAATAAGCAGAAATCTTAGCCATTTCTGCTAAATTTGATACTTTAAGCATCCATTCTTCTATAGTACAGCCTCTTATCTCTTTGTAGCTCTTCTCTCCACTCTTTTTTTAAGAGTCTCAACACCTTTTTTAATATGGCAGAGACAATACAACTGGAGGCAATCTTCTCTGCAAAGAGAGCTCCATTTGCTAGGAGCCTGGGAAACCAGGGGCATTTGATGGGGACGGAGTGTGTGTGTGTGGGGAGGGGGTCTTCAATACCCGGCCAACAAAATTTGGGAAATTCCCATCCAGGTATGTGTTGTTCCTTATCACGGCACGTGGTCAGGAGAGATTGGACAGCCGTTTGTCTAGAACGGGATAGGGTTACATCCTTCAATCCGAATACAGCTGGAAGGGACCTTGGAGGTCAGCTAGTCCACCCTCTGCTCAAGCAGGAGATCCTGTACCCTTTCAGATAGGTGTCCAGTCTGAATTAAAACTTTTTCTTAAAAAGTCCAGTCATTTCTTAAAGACTTCCAGTGTTGGAGCATTCACCGCTTCTGGAGGCAAGGAGTTCCACCGGCTAATTGTTCTCCCTGTCAGGAAATTTATCCTTAGTTCTAGGTTGTTTCTCTCCTTGGTTAGTTTCCACCTGTTGCTTCTTGTCCTACCTTCAGGCGCTTTGCAGAATAGCTTGACTCCCTCTTCTTTGGGGCAGCCCCTGACATACTGGAAGGCTGCTATCATGTCCCCCCTCGTCCTTCTTTTCTCTAGACTGGTCAAATCTGTTCTTCCTATGGTTTTTTTTTTTTTTTTTTTTTGTCTCCAGGCCCTTAATCATCTGAGTTGCCCTTCTTTGCACTGTTGTGTTTTTTTTTTTGCACTCCTACTTGAGCAGGGGGTTGGACTAGAAGACCTCCAAGCTCCCTTCGGTTGATGCTGTTATTCTGATTGGAGGCGGTGAGCCTTCAACGGCACGGCTGTGGACGCCGTCTTGACCTTTAGGATTCCGCCCCCCCCCATCCCCAGGGGCTCATTTCTATTTCAGAGGCTCACCAGATTCACTGGGGCTCGGACCCCAGAGCGCCGTCTGGCTGCCCAGCTTGGCCTTGGTCGTCTTCTGGCTGGCTTGGCGCTTGCAGCGGTTCTGAGGTTTCGGCTTCACCAGGACCGTCCGCCTGGCTCACCGCAGGCTCGGCCTGGCCTGAGTCTTCGGGCTGGTCAGGAGCCCCCAGCGGGCCTGAGGGCTCAATCAGCAGGGAGGCAGCGGCCTCCAGCTCCTCCACGTCCAGGTCAGTCAGCTGGGGAGCTTCGGGCGGTTCAGGCCAAGCGCCCTCTTCGAAGGCCTGCAGCCTCATTTGCACCACGTGTTGAATTAAACCTAGAGGAGGGGTGAGGTTGGGCTGAGAAGCAATAGCAGCAGCAAGGGCACTTATAGACCGCTTTAGAGGGCTTCACCGCCCTCTCTAAGCGGTTTACCGAGTTAGTCTATGAGCCCCCAACCATCTGGGTCCTCGTTTTACCGACCTGGGAAGGACAGAAGGCTGAGTCAACCTTTAGCTGGTGAGAGGATCGAACTGCTGGCAGTGGGCAGAGTTTAGCCTGCGATGCTGCATTCTAACCACTGCACCACCAAGGCCCTTCCTTCCTTCCTTCCTTCCTTCCTTCCTTCCTTCCTTCCTTCCTTCCTTCCTTCCTTCCTTCCTTTCCTTCCTTCTCATTCCCAGCTCTTCCCTCCCTCCCTCTCACTGCCCTTCCTTCCTTCCTTCCTTCCTTCCTTTCTTCCTTCCTTCCTTCCTTCCTTCCTTCCCTCCTTCCTTCTCATTCCCAGCTCTTCCCTCCCTCCCTCTCACTGCCCTTCCTTCCTTCCTTCCTTCCTTCCCTCCCTCCCTCCTTTCTTCCTTCCTTCCTTCCTTCCTTTCCTTCCTTCTCATTCCCAGCTCTTCCCTCCCTCCCTCTCACTGCCCTTCTTCCTTCCTTCCTTCCTTCCTTTCCTCCTTCCTTCCTTCCTTCTCATTCCCAGCTCTTCCCTCCCTCCCTCTTACTGCCCTTCCTTCCTTCCCTTCCTTCCTTCCTTCCTTCCTTCCTTCCTTCCTTCCTTCTCATTCCCAGCTCTTCCCTCCCTCCCTCTTACTGCCCTTCCTCCCTCCCTTCCTTCCTTCCTTCCTTCCTTTCCTCCTTCCTTCCTTCCTTCTCATTCCCAGCTCTTCCCTCCCTCCCTCTTACTGCCCTTCCTTCCATCCCTTCCTTCCTTCCTTCCTTCCTTCCTTCCTTCCTTTCCTTCCTTCTCATTCCCAGCTTTTCCCTCCCTCCCTCTTACTGCCCTCCCTCCCTCCCTCCCTCCCTCCCTTCCTTCCTTCCTTCCTTCCTTCCTTCCTTCCTTCTCATTCCCAGCTCTTCCCTCCCTCCCTCTTACTGCCCTTCCTCCCTTCCTTCTTTCCTTCCTTCCTTCCTTCCTTCCTTCCTTCCTTCTCATTCCCAGCTCTTCCCTCCCTCCCTCTTACTGCCCTTCCTCCCTCCCTTCCTTCCTTCCTTCCTTCCTTCCTTCCTTCCTTCCTTCTCATTCCCAGCTCTTCCTTCCCTCCCTCTTACTGCCCTTCCTTCCTTCCTTCCTTCCTTCCTTCCTTCCTTCCTTCCTTCCTTCTCATTCCCAGCTCCTCCCTCCCTCCCTCCCTCCCTCTCACTGCCTGCCTTCCTTTCTTCCTTCCTTCCTTCCTTCCTTCCTTCCTTCCTTCCTTCCTTCCTTCCTTCCTTCCTTCCTTCCTTCCTTCCCTCCCTTCACACTTAGCACTAGCACTTAGGCTTATATACCTCTCTGTTCTGCTTCATAGCATCTTCTGTGTCAGCCTATTTGCCCCCAACCATCTGGGTCCTCATTTTACCGACCTCGGAAGGGCGGAAGGCTGAGTCGACCTCGAGCCGATGAGAGGATCGAACTGCTGGCTGTGGAACGCAGAGTTTGCCTGCAACGCTGCATTCTAGCCAGTGCACCACATCGGGGCTCTTATTATTAATTAATAAATAAATAAAGAGATAAACTATGAGGTATTTCTGAAATCCCTTCACGAGATCCTGCAGGGACTTTGGGGATGGCCGTAACCAAGCACGACCCCTCCCCATCTCCTAAGGCAGTGTTTCCCAAACTTGACAATTTTAAGGCATGAGGACTTCAACTCCCAGAATTCTGGGAGTTGAAGTCCACATGCCTTAAAATTGTCAAGTTTGGGAAACACTGTCCTAAGGCAGTCACTTCGCCATGGAGCAAGTAGGGGACTCTCTCCCATACTGGAACCCTAGAGGGGTCAGGGGGGAGCAGTGACCCTGGAGTAAGAGGCCTTGGGCAGTGGAAACCGTGACTGCATGTGTGTACAGGCAGTCCTCGACTTACGTCCACAAATGAGCCCCAAATTTCTGTGGCTAAGTCAGATGGTCGTTAAGCGGGTTTTGCCCCATTTTACGACCTTTTTTGCTGCCACTGCTAAATGAATCGCTTCAGTTGATCAGTTAATAACCCGGTGGTCAGCCTTCAACTTAAAAGATTCTCCTTCTAGTCCAGGGCTTTTCAACCAGTGGTAGGGGTACCCCCTGTGGTCCATGGGCACCTGGCAGGTGGTACATGACCATCCTAGAAAAGGGGTAGCGGGGGAGGGGAATGAGCTGAACCGGGGGCAGCACCGCAAAAGCCTGAGCGAGAGACGGCTGGAGCTGCAGGGCTGTCAGGGCTCAGCGGAAGCGCCAGGATCAATGCTGCTTTCCAGCTGATTGGCGCTTCTTGAGGGCTGTCAGGGCTCAGTGGAAGCACCAGGATCAGTGCCAAGCTCCAGCTGGAAAGCAGCACTGATCCTGGGGCTTCTGTTGAGCCCAGAAGAAGCGCCAATCAGCTGGAAAGCAGCACTGATCCTGGGGCTTCTGCTGAGCCCAGAAGAAGCGCCGATCAGCTGGAAAGCAGCACTGATCCTGGGGCTTCTGCTGAGCCCAGAAGAAGCGCCGATCAGCTGGAAAGCAGCACTGATCCTGGGGCTTCTGCTGAGCCCAGAAGAAGCGCCGATCAGCTGGAAAGCAGCACTGATCCTGGGGCTTCTGCTGAGCCCAGAAGAAGCGCCGATCAGCTGGAAAGCAGCACTGATCCTGGGGCTTCTGCTGAGCCCAGAAGAAGCGCCGATCAGCTGGAAAGCAGCACTGATCCTGGGGCTTCTGCTGAGCCCAGAAGATGCGCCGATCAGCTGGAAAGCAGCACTGATCCTGGGGCTTCTGCTGAGCCCAGAAGAAGCGCCGATCAGCTGGAAAGCAGCACTGATCCTGGGGCTTCTGCTGAGCCCAGAAGAAGCGCTGATCAGCTGGAAAGCAGCACTGATCCTGGGGCTTCTGCTGAGCCCAGAAGAAGCGCTGATCAGCTGGAAAGCAGCACTGATCCTGGGGCTTCTGCTGAGACCAGAAGAAGCGCCGATCAGCTGGAATGTTGCAGCCTCTCCAGGGTCTTGTGATTGACATTCAGAGGCTTGGCAACCGATTCATATTTATGACGGTCACAGTGTCCCAGGGTCAGGTGAAGTGACCAAAACCTGCTGCAACCACCCAGCAGACGGGGGGAATAAAAACCAAACACCCCCCCCCATCCCACCCCCTCTGCCAATCCCCAACAGAAAGGCTCACAACAATGAAAACCTCGGACAGGAGGAAGAGCGCCATTGGGCTGGCAAGCAGGTGTCTTGCTCGTCTGTGGCTTGGGGGGCACTTTTTTCAGTGCCGTTGTAACTTTGAACAGTCACTAAGCAAACTGTTGCACGTCAAGGACTACCTGTACTTTATCACTTTTTTCCTTTTTTTGTCATCAAGTTTTTGACCCCTTGCTGGGCGACTGGTGGTCCTCGGATGTTGCCATATCCCAAAAGTGGTACAGTGGGTGAAAAGGTTGAAGAGCCCTGCTCTAGGAGACCCCACCCCAGCCCAACTCTGCATTTACTGAGTGTGGGAGGGGTCAGTTAAGGGAGAGGGTCCTTGTCTTCTTTGGACAACATGTGATGGCCCCTCACAGCCCAATGGTTGGGAGACCGGACTCTCACTTACTGTCAGCAATGATTCGTCCAAGGGACCTTCTCTCCAGCAGCCTCTCCATCTTGCCCATTATCCATGGGATGAAGCCCGTCTCAATGTCTGGGGGGGGGGAGAGGTAAAAAAGCAGGTGTCACCATTGCAAGGCCCATCATCCCTGGCCGGTATGGTGCCCGCCTGATAGAAGTGAATGAAAGGTCTTCAAAATTTAAAACTGAATCTGCTGTGGAGGGGAAACCTCACTGAGTGGAGAAACAAACCTGTCCAAGAAACTGCAATAGGGAACCAGGAAATGGTAGCATAAAGGGAGGATGTAAGATAGACACGTAGGCAAAAATTAGCCAGAGTGGGAAAAGGAAGAACACAAGCTGTAAAAAAACAGCCACACTTGGAATACGGCAACCAGTTTGGGTCACCACGATGTAAAAAAGAGGTTGAGACTCTAGAAAGAGTGCAGAGAAGAGCAACAAAGATGATTAGGGGACTGGAGGCTAAAACATATAAGGAATGGTTGCTAGAATTGGGGATGTCTAGTTTAACGAAGAGAAGGACGAGGGGGGACAGGATAGCAGGGTTCCAGTATCTCAGGGGTTGCCCCAAAGAAGAGGGAGTCAAGCTATTTTCCAAAGCACCTGAAGGCAGGACAAGAAGCAACAGATGGAAACTAATCAAGGAGAGAAGCAACCTAGAACTAAGGAGAAACTTCCTGACAGTTAGAACAATTAACCAGTGGAACCACCTGCCTCCAGAAGTGGTGAATGCTCCAACACTGAAGTTTTTAAGAAGAGACTGGACAGCCATTTGTCCAAAATGGTATAGGGTTTCCTGTCTGAGGGGGGTTGGACTCGATAACCTCCAAGCTCCCTTCCAACTTCCATTATTATTATTATTATTATTATTATTACTATTATTATTATTATGGATCATCGCACAGTCAGCCAGATGTTCAGACTGGATTTGGCATTTTGTCTACCTATCGAGCCCTTACCCAGGACCTGGGATAGGCAGATGTGGATGTTTGATGGTATTACAGATATTTGATGGTATTACAGATATTATTATTATTATTATTATTATTATTATTATTATTACTACTACTACTACTACTACTACTACTACTACTATTACTACTACTACTACTATATGGCTAGCCAGGGAAAATTAGCTGAATGGGATAACTGGAAAGGCAGATTAAACTGAAACACAGGAAAGAACCTATTGTTCTAAGGAGCCATAAAATATCCCCAGAACTCAAAACAAGCAATTGAATATGTCTAATAGCTTATATTATTAATGTACATGTGAAGCATGTTTAAGGAAGGTAGCAGGAAATATGCAGGAAGCGGTCGGGAAGCGTGTAACCTCACAGTGCCTCAGCCAATGGGGAACAAGGAAGGATATGGCGGCCGGGGCAGAGTCGTATAAAAGAAGGGAATATTTTGGGTTGGAACTTTGGAGAGAACCAAGTTTTGATAACGTCTCTCCCCGCTTATTGCAATAAACCAGGGGTTCTCAACCTTGGCAACTTTAAGACGTGTGGACTTCAACTCCCAGAATTCCTCAGCCAGCAAAGCTGGCTGAGGAATTCTGGGAGTTGAAGTCCACACGTCTTAAAGTTGCCAAGGTTGAGAACCCCTGCAAATAAGCGAAACAAAAGGCCTTCACGGACTCTTGGCTATTCTCAGTTGAGCTTGCCTCTGTTCACGAAGGAAAGTAGCCAGGAGCACATCCTCCATTGACCCACAGACCACCAAGGAGCTCAACCCCTCCAGCAACAGCTGTGATGAAGTTACCCCTGTTGTGATGTAATGTGTACAGGGATGTCACCAATCCTCTGCCATCCATTCCCACTCCCCCATCACCAATTGCCACATAAGGACAAAGCAGACTCTGCAGAATAACAGAATCACAGACTGGAAGGGACCTTGGAGGTCTTTTAGTAATAGTAATAGTAGTAAAGTTGGAAGGGACCTTGGAGGTCATCTAGTCCAACCCCCTGCTCAGGCAGGAAACCCTACACCATTTCGGACAAATGGCTGTCCAGTCTCTTCTGAAAAACTTCCAGTGTTGGAGCATTTACTGCTTCTGGAGGCAGGCTGTTCCACTGGTTAATTGTTCTCACTGTCAGGAAGTTTCTCCTTAGTTCCTGACAGTGAGAACAATTAATCAGAGGTTCCACTGATTTAATCCAGAGGTCCCCCAACCCCCGGGGTGCAGCGCACTAGCAGGCTGTGGGCTATTTGCAACCGGGCCGCTGGCTGGCGTGCACGTATGCACAGCTCAACTTGCAGTCGAGCTGGGGGTATGTGTTGCGTGCATGCTGGCCTGCCGCTCACACAAGTTGAGTTGCGCATGCATGTGCACGCCGGCCTGCTGCTTAAGTGGCCTGGTTCCCCTCTCCCTCCCCCCCCTAGCTGGGCCACCAAGCCACAAAGATTGGGGACCGTTGTTCTAGTCCAGTGGTTCTCAACCTGTGGGTCGGGACCCCATTTGGGGTCGCCAAACAACGCAGTCTGCCATTTTTTCCCCCTTTTCCTTAGCTGTGCTACTCCCTTTTATTCTATTGGCTTTTGGAAGCCAATAGAAGAGACTCTCTTGAACAGAGTCTAATTCGATTGGCTTTCTAAAGCCAATAGGAATTGTCCAGGCTGTCTCTGCCCTGCTGAACCCGCCAAAAGTCCCATTCTACAAACGGAGCTGCACCAGTTGAGTAGTCCTCGACTTACGACCGGTTGAGTAGTCCTCGACTTACGACCGGTTGGGGGGTCGTGGCATTAAAAAGGTTGAGAACCACTGTTCTAGTCCAACCCCCTGCTCAAGCGGGAGACCCTACCACATTTCAGTCTCTTCTTAAAACCCTCCAGTGTTGGAGCACCCACAACGTCTGGTGGCAAGTCGTTCCACTGGTTAATTGTTCTCGCTATCATGAAATTCAACTGGCCCAGAATGGTGCAGAAATGGGGGGGGGGGTTTCTATGTAACCTCTTGGTTGTGGGATCTTACTTCGGTTTCCAATTTAACACTAGGCAAGGTGGGAGGCCTATAAATTTAATAAATAAAATAAACAAAATCTTGAGGTCCAGACTGAATTGCTACGATGCCTGCTAGTGTCATCATTTTGCCATAGAAAAGGGGGGAGGGGTAGAAAACGGAGGGAATGGAATTTGCAAGAAAGCCGTTCACGGACCGTGAGAGCCTGCCCCACATCAAGGCCATTGCCGCAGGTGCTTGATGGAGAAGTGAAGTGTTCCCATAGCAAAAAAAACAGTACGACTGGACAATGTGAACACCTGGTGGGTGGGAATCTATTTTTTAACTAAGCTCGCTTCACGCGGGAAAACTCAGAGCTGGCTTTGCTTCTTCAGTTCTGAAATGCTGTACCCAATAAAGTTTTAACCTGATGGGACTTAAACGCCTTGAGGTCTGCTAGTGAGACAGCTGACACTTGACTTTTTTGACCACCACCCCCTGGCAGACTTTCCTAGAGCAAGCTTTTTCCTTAAAAAAACAAAACAAAAAAAAACACTCATAGGAATGGGATGAACTGAATTTACAGATGGAGAAATGAGACAATTTTGAATTCTGCAAATGGAAAAGGTTGAAACTGACCGGTCCCTCCGCCTGTGCTAGCATTGGGGATTAAATCAGGATGTCAAAGCACAAAAGACTTCAAGCTGGGCCTTTTCCAAGTCTACAGTCAGGTAGCCAATTCCCAGCACTGACCCAGGGAACCCTCTTTCCCCCCCCCCTCCCCAGCACCTCTTTCCACCGGATCGTAGAAATATCCACTGTCCCGAAGGCTGCCGAAGACGGACGGGATGAGATCTGAAAGATAGCGCTGGGCGAAGGTGCGAGCGGCGATCTTCTCTGCCGTTTCTTTCTCCTTCTGCAGGATTTCCATCTGCTGCTTTTTACGGCGTTCCTGCAGAGGAAAGGAGATGGATGGTGCAGCCGTGGCTCCCTCGCGGTGTCCAACTGGCTCTTCAGCCATTCCTGCCCTTGCCAGCTGACTCCCTCTTGGACTAGAACTGACCACTCCGGAGGCGTTCTTCCCTGTTTCCATGTTTAACGTCTCCCCTCTGTCATTTATTTATTTATTTATGAGACTTATATACCGCTTTAAGTGCGAGCACTCTCTAAGCGGTGTACACCAGTAAGCAATGTATATGTATATATATTTACATTGCCCCCAACAATCTGGGTCCTCCTTTGACCTACCCCGGAAGGATGGAAGGCTGAGTCAACAACCTTGAGCCGGTGAGATTTGAACCGCTGACCTGCTGAACACAGTCAGCTAAAGTGGCCTGCAGTACTTGCACTCTAACTGCTGCGCCACCTCCGCTCATTCCCAGACCTTGAAAGGGGGAGGGGCTGGCATTCCAGGCCCCTTCCCAAGGCATCCCCTGGTCGGCTTCCTACCTACGCTGGCCCTGCGCAACGGAAGCTGCTGGCGTACCAGGGGCAACGTTGTCCGGATTGCGATCCAGTCTGGAGCAATGTTTCTCAAGCTTGGTACCTTTCAGGCATCTGGACTTCCACTCCCAGAGTTATTTATTTATTTATGAGACTTATATACCGCTTTAAGGGCAAGCACTCTCTAAGCGGTGTACACCAGTAAGCAATGTGTGTATATATATATATATATATATGCTGGGAAATTTGCATAAAAATACGACTCCTGGGCATGTCTATGGTACAAATAAAATGCGAACACCAGGAGAGTATAAATATAAAAATATACTTTACTAAAAGCTGCCAAGCTTTCGTTTGGAAACTCCAAACATCATCAGGGCTAAGGAGCCAGCAAACAATGATGACTTAAATGGGTTTTCCCCAAATATGTAACACCGGTATGAAAGTTACTCATGACAGTGGAAGAGTGAGAAGAAAGGGTGTGGAGCAGGCATTGGGAAAAGCGTGTGTGTGGGGGGGGAGCGTCTGTGAGCACAGGGAAGCTTGTAACACTGATAGAAGAGAAACAGATGCCCCCAGGGTGGAGAACGAAAACAAAAAGGGGAGGAGGGTCAGTGCTATGGAAGGAAATAAGGATAAAGGGGTGGTGGAGGAGATAAATGCCAGTAATGAGACAGTGGAAGGAATGATCCGGAAGAACCATAGAAGGAAATGTAAGGAGAGTAATAAAGAAACATCTGGAACACTAATTAACCGGCCGGGACTGGTGACGCGGTCCATGAGCCGGGTGCAGATGCCGGCAAAACCCATTTAAGTCATCATTGTTTACTGGCTCCTTAGCCCTGATGATGTTTGGAGTTTCCAAACGAAAGCTTGGCAGCTTTTAGTAAAGTATATTTTTATATTTATACTCTCCTGGTGTTCGTATTTTATTTGTACCATATATATATATTTACATTGCCCCCAACCATCTGGATCCTCGTTTGACCTACCCCGGAAGGATGGAAGGCTGAGTCAACCTTGAGCCGGTGAGATTTGAACCGCTGATCTGCTGAACACAGTCAGCTAAAGTGGCCTGCAGTACTTGCACTCTAACTGCTGCGCCACCTCAGCTTCCTTGCTGGCTGGGGAATTCTGGGAGATGAAGTCCGTACGTCCAAAAGCTGAGAAGCACAGATCCTCGGAGGAACCCGGTGGCACTTGTGTTCGAACATCAGGAAGCGTCCTGAGTGTTGAGAGGGCCAAGACCTCCTGATAGGCTTTTGAGAAGAGCTGCCTTGCAGCACCAGCCACAGGGGGGCTTGGATTCCAGCCCCTGAAAGATGCAGTGGAGTTTGCCGGTCTCTCACATAGCAACACCGTCCTTTGACACCAGAAATGGGGGGAGGAGGAGGAGGAGGAGGAGAAAGGAGGAGAGGGAGGAAAGGGAGAAGGAGAAGGAGAAGGAGAAGGAGGAGGAGGAGAGAAGAAGAAGGAGATGGAGATGGAGAAGAAGAAGAAGAAAAGGAAGAAGAAGAAGAAGAAGAAGAAAAGGAAGAAGAAGGAGGAGAAGAAGAAGAAGAGGAGGAGGAGGAGGAGGAGGAGGAGGAAGAGGAAGAAGGAGAAGGAGAAGGAGAAGAAGAAGAAGAAGAAGAAGAAAAGGAAGAAGAAGAAGAAGAAGAAGAAGAAGAAGAAGAAGAGGAGGAGGAGGAGGAGGAGGAGGAAGAAGAAGAAGAAGAAGAAGAAGAAGAAGAAGAAGAAGAAGAAGAAGAAGAAGAAGAAGAAGAAGAGGAAGAAGAAACACCTTAAAGCAGCCGCATCCTTCCTACAGTTGGGTGACTGGGAAAGTGGGAAAAAGGGGCTCGCTGGTGGGTGTGGGGCACACATTCCTAGCCTCACTTGCGGTGTTGGGATCCTAAGCACCACACAGCCTTATTGACGGTGGAGAGACGGCTGCTTTCATAAGGCAAGGCGGCAACCACCAAGGGGCGTAAAAGGGGTGCCCTTTGCTTTGCTTCTTTTTCCCCCCTCCCAGAAACTGCTGTGGATTGCCCCTAAGGATGGAGGTTCCACATACTGATTAGAAAAATAGCTCCACCTCGACTTCCTGTAAGCTTTGCAAGTTGGCACTTCCACCAACTGCCAAGGACCAGTTTTGGGTCAAGAGATGACCGGCACTGACCGTCAAACCGAGAACTAGCAGTGAGAGTGGGGAGGGGGAGTGCTGCCCCCTTCCTTTAGGCCAGGGTTAGGCAACCTTGGCTCTTTTATGACTCGTGGACTTCAACTCCCAGAATTCCTGAGCCAGCCATGCTGAGGGGAAAGGGAGAGGTTTCCATACTGAGCCAGGCTGGCTCAGGAATTCTGGGAGTTGAAGTCCACCAGTCATGAGGGGGCCATAGTTCCCCCATGCTGGCTCAGGAATTCTGGGAGTTGAAGTCCACGAGTCATGAAGGGGCCATAGTTCCCCCATGCTGGCTCAGGAATTCTGGGAGTTGAAGTCCACGAGTCATGAAGGGGCCATAGTTCCCCCATGCTGGCTCAGGAATTCTGGGAGGTGAAGTCCACGAGTCATGAAGGGGCCATAGTTCCCCCATGCTGGCTCAGGAATTCTGGGAGGTGAAGTCCACAAGTCATGAAGGGGCCATAGTTCCCCCATGCTGGCTCAGGAATTCTGGGAGTTGAAGTCCACCAGTCATGAAGGACCCATAGTTACCCCATGCTGGCTCAGGAATTCTGGGAGTTGAAATCCACGAGTCATGAAGGGCCTATAGTTCCCCCATGCTGGCTCAGGAATTCTGGGAGTTGAAGTCCCCGAGTCATGAAGGGGCCATAGTTTCCCCCATGCTGGCTCAGGAATTCTGGGAGTTGAAATCCACGAGTCATGAAGGGCCTATAGTTCCCCCATGCTGGCTGAGGAATTCTGGGAGTTGAAGTCCCCGAGTCATGAAGGGGCCATAGTTTCCCCCATGCTGGCTCAGGAATTCTGGGAGTTGAAGTCCACGAGTCATGAGGGGGCCATAGTTCCCCCATGCTGGCTGAGGAATTCTGGGAGTTGAAGTCCACGAGTCATGAGGGGGCCATAGTTCCCCCATGCTGGCTCAGGAATTCTGGGAGTTGAAGTCCCCGAGTCATGAAGGGGCCATAGTTTCCCCCATGCTGGCTCAGGAATTCTGGGAGTTGAAGTCCACGAGTCATGAGGGGGCCATAGTTCCCCCATGCTGGCTGAGGAATTCTGGGAGTTGAAGTCCACGAGTCATGAGGGGGCCATAGTTCCCCCATGCTGGCTCAGGAATTCTGGGAGTTGAAGTCCACGAGTCATGAAGGGGCCATAGTTCCCCCATGCTGGCTGAGGAATTCTGGGAGTTGAAGTCCGCGAGTCATAAAAGAGCCCAGGTTGCCTGCCCCTGCTTTAGGCCCTGATCCCACCCAGGATCGGCCTGAAATCCTTCCCACGGGAATCTTCTGACCCATAACAGCATTTTCCTGCTCTCCCAAATTCCAGATATTTCTCTTAATGGCTACAGCTGAGCCCAAAATGGGTGTTACTAAGTGAGACACTTGTCAAGTGAGTTTTGCCCCATTTTACCACCTCACTTCCGACGGTCGTTAAATGAATCACTGCAGCTGTGAAGTGAGTGAAACGGTTATTCGGTAAATTCGGCTTCCCTGGTCAGAAGGTCACGTGATCCCAGAACACTGCAACCGTCCTAAACACGAGTCGGTTGCCGAGCTCCTGAACTTTGATCATGTGATCTGGAGGCTGCTGCGACGGTCGTAAGTGTGAGAAATGGTCGCAAGTCACTTTCTTTAGTGCCGTCGTAACTGGGAACGGTCACTAAGCTGCTGTGAGTCGAGGACTGCCTGTAAAAAGACTCTGCTCTCTTTCTCCCCGGCCCGTGTGTACCTTTTCTTCTCGGTGTCTCCTCTCCTGCTCTTCAAGCCGCTGGACCTCAGCGAGTTCCGCCGCCCGCATTTCAAGGAAGGCGTACTGGTGCGCCCGCAGATTGGCCAGTTCCTCTTCTTCCATCACCTCCAGCAAAGCCTGCTCAATCGTTTTGCCCACCAAAACCTCAAGCATGGGCTTGACTTCGATATCAAAATTGAAAAGCTGCGGGAGGGAAAACAAACCGGAAGCGGGGAAAATTTATTCGATGGAGGGGAGACTTCTGGGGATCGTTTTCTGCAAAAATTCCCCCCCCCCCAAAAAAGTTTCTGCAAAAATCCCCAGAGAATCGTCTTCCCCATTAGGCTGTCTAAAAACACAATGGAAAGCAGGTATAGTTAATCTTCCATTTACGACCAGAATCTCGTCATTGAGCAAAAAGCGGTCTTGGGATTCCTTCGCGCAACGACTGCAATCGTGGCTTTTCCAGTTGCAGTTATTAAGCGACCGCATGGGTCTTTAAGTGGAGCTTCTGGGGAGGGGGCTTAGGCCTCCTGGCATGGTGGGGTGGGGAGAAGGCCCAGGCCTCCCCACGCCACTCAAGCCCCATCCCCATTTTACAGGGGACAACGAATGTGAGAACAATAGTATTTGCTCAATGCTCCGTCATCCAGGTGAGACTTGTTCCAAAGGGGCTTTTTTCCAAATGGCAACTGGACATTAAGAAAACCAAGATCATGGCATCCGGCCCTCTCAATTCCTGGCAAATAGATGGGGAAGAAATGGAGGTAGTGACAGATTTTATCTTCCTGGGCTCCACGATCACCGCAGATGGGGACTGCAGCCAAGAAATTAAAAGACGCTTGCTCCTGGGGAGGAAAGCTATGGCAAATCTAGACAGCACACTAAAAAGCAGAGACATCACCCTGCCAACAAAAGTGCGTATAGTCCAGGCCATGGTTTTCCCAGTTGCAATGTGAAAGTTGGACCATAAGAAAGGCTGAGCGCCAAAGAATGGAGGCCTTTGAACTCTGGTGCTGGAGAAGACTCCTGCGAGTCCCCTGGACTGCAAGGCGATCAAACTGGTCAGTCCTAGAGGAGATCAACCCTGACTGTTCTTTAGAAGGCCAGATCCTGAAGTTGAAACTCAAGTACTTTGGCTACCTAATGAGAAGGAAGGACTCGCTGGAGAAGAGCCTAATGCTGGGAAAGATGGAGGGCAAGAGAAGAAGGGGACGACAGAGAATGGGGTAGATGGATGGAGTCACTGAAGCAGGAGGCGTGAGCTTCAATGGACTCCAGAAGATGGTAGAGGACAGGAAGGCCTGGAGGAACGTTGTCCATGGGGTCGCGATGGGTCGGACACGACTTCGCAACTAACAACAACAACTGGGCATTCTTGTGGTTCTTTTTCTTTGAAAACATTTTGCTTCTCATCCAACAATCTTCTTGAGTTCAGTTCTCATTCAGAACTGAAGAAGCTTCTTGCAGGAGAAGTGAAATGTTTACAAAGAAAAAAGAAAAAACCCACAAAAGTCCAGTTGCCATTTGGGAAAAAAAGCACCTTTGGGACAATGGGGTTGACTCGTGATTTTGCTAGATTGGAGATCTGTTCTTCCAGCGCACGGGAAGATTTTAGCCTCTCTGCGTGGAGGGAGAGGGAATCCTTTAGTGGTCTGAGAGAATGGACTTCAAATCCGAAGCACCTTGCCCTGGCAAACTTTCCTACTGGCTTCCCCACTGACTTTCTGGGGAAGACAGCAGAGGAGATTGCAGAAGGCGTCGAAGGCCAATTGGCAACCAGTCATCAATAAGGAATTGTTTATTATTTCATTATTTATATTTATTTCCTAAGGGATCTCAGCAGGCGAGTTCAAGGAGAAGGACCTTTTCTGCTGTGGCCCCATCCCTGTGGAACTCTCTACCACTGGAGATGAGAACTACCCCTTTGCTTTTGGCATCATCTCTTATTCCGGAATCATGAACTAAGATGCCTTGTAGTTTTGGTCTGGACAGCATAAACTCAATGAGGATGATTTTTAAAACAATATTTATTTCCAGGAATTCTTAGCAGAGACTTACTTTGTAGAAGATATATCTGAATCATTAGGATATTGTTCATCCCCATAGAGTTTATGCTGTCCGGACCAAAACTACAAGGCATCTTAGTTCATGGTTCCGGAATAGTAAAGAAATAGTGAATTCCTCCATCCTGTGTAGAATCACATGTTGGCACGGAGCCATGCAGAGATAATACAAAAGGCATAAAGCCAGGAAGTACAGTCATAAACTTTGAAACTCCTCCCACATAACATTAACTAACAGCTAGAACTACATTACTCATCAGCCATACCGTAAGGAAACAGCGTTTAACCCTTTAAATGCCAAACATTCTAACATACAGAAGCTAATATATGCTCTGGCCAGAGTTACACTGGTCCAGCACATCTCTGCATAACGACAAGGAGCTCGTTAAAGAAAACAGCTCTATGGTTACCTTTTCCTTGACATGCTAGTTTTCTACATGCCCTTGAATTTCCTCTATCCAAAAATGAGGCCGGGCCAAGAACGGTGGTTTCATCAAAGGCCCATCCTGGCTTTTTTTGGGGGGGGGTGCAGTTGTCAGCTGCCACCTTATGCTTGCTGTCTTTTACTATTATGCAGTGAGAGACTGCCATGAACTGTGGGGAGAGGGAACAGAGCGGGAATGGATGCTTGGGGAAACCGAAAGTAAGTGCTGAATCTGCTCGAGATGCTGCCTCAAGGTCACCCAGCTGGAAGAAGGAGGGAGCCGCATACCAAGCTGAGCTCAGACTGACTGTTAAGAAAACATCTTGCATGGACGTGATGGGTTACGGTACGGTGGCAGCGAGGGAGGGGTTGGAGGGACAAAACTAGAACTTAGGGATAGTTCGGGCTTTGCATTACTGCAATACCTGTAATAAACTACACCAGTGGTGGGATTCAAATAGGTGAACAACCGGTTCTCTGTGTGGATGCCGCTTCCGGACGTCCGTTCTGGGCCTGGGCAACAAAAAAATTAGCTACCGGTTCTGCCGAAGTGGTGGGAACCGGCTGAATCCCACCGCGGAACTACACCTTCCTCAACACATGCAGCTAAGGCTCATTTCTACGTAGAGGTTTAAGTTGTGGCCGGTGTGACAGCAGTTGTCTGAAATGGGTACCTCTCCTTCCCATATCTGGGTGGCCACGTCTCTGCCGGTCTTCGCAGGGATGAAGAGTGGGGTGGCCGGGCGGTCCAGAAAGGCATCGGTCTGACATTCCACGTCCACCTCGATGACGCGGTCCGCCAGCTCCTCCAGGTACAATTCTGAAATTGCATTGGGAGAGCTCTTACACCTGGCTCTTCCCATTCAACGTAAATGCGTTCCTGTTCAGGCACTGCAAAGAGGAGGGGGTGTCAAGCTATTCTGCAAAGCAGCTGAAGGCAGGACGAGAAGCAACGGGTGGAAACTAATCAAGGAGAGAAGCAACCTGGAACTAAGGAGAAACTTCCTGACAGTGAGAACAATTAACCAGTGGAACAACCTGCCTCCAGAAGCAGTAAATGCTCCAACACTGGAAGTTTTTAAGAAGAGAGTGGACAGCCATTTGTCCGAAATGGTATAGGACAGTGGTTCTCAACCTGTGGGTCGGGACCCCATTTGGGGTCGAACAACCATTTCACGGGGGTCACCAAACAATGCAGTCCACCATTTTTTTCCCCCTTTTCCTTAGCTGTGCTACTCCTTTTTATTCTATTGGCTTTTGAAAGCCAATAGAAGAGACTCTCTTGAATAGAGTCTAACTCTATTGGCTTTCAAAAGCTAATAGGAATGGTCCGGGCTGTCTCTGCCCTGCTGAGCCCGCCAAAAGTCCCATTCTGCAAACGGTGCTGCACCAGTTGAGTAGTCCTCGACTTACGACCGGTTGAGTAGTCCTCGACTTACGACCGGTTGGGGGTCGCGGCATTAAAAAGGTTGAGAACCACTGGTATAGGGTCTCCTGCCTGAGCAGGGGGTTGGACTAGATGACCTCCAAGGTCCCTTCCAACTATTCTATTCTGTCCTGTCCTGTCCTGTTCTAATTCTATTCTGTTCTGTTCTTTGCAGATAGTCCTTGACTTATTCTGTTATTCTGTTGAGACACTTTGCTGCCTCAGAGGAATTTCACAGGAAAAATTGCAGTGGGAATATATAATTGACAAGGTTTGACTTGCGTGGGTGCTCTTTTGCGGATCACAACTCAGGCCATCGCAAACGAAGGTGCCCTGAGGAGGGGGAGCTGCGTCATCCAGTTTTTGCTGGGGTGGGGAAGGAAGAGGAAGGAATGCCAAAAGAGGGAATGGCAAGAGGATGGCGCGCGCGTGTACGCGTGCACACACGCACACACACACACACCTTTCCATTCTTCACAAGCAGGATAAAGATGATCAGCAACAGCTTTCTTTGTTGCCCATCCCACAATGCTGAGGACAAGGAGATAATAATGATAACGATAACGATAATGATTACAACAACAACAATAATAATAATAGAATTGGAATGGATTTTAGAGATCATCTGCTCCAACCCCCTGCTCAGGCAGGAAACCCTAGACCATTTCAGACAAATAGTTGTCCAGTCTCTTCTTAAAAACTTCCAGTGTTGGAGCATTCACCGCTTCTGGAGGCAGGTTGTTCCACTGGTTAATTGTTCTCACTGTCAGGAAATTCCTCCTTAGTTCTAGGTTGCTTCTCTCCTTGATTCGTTTCCATCCGTTGTTTCTCGTCCTGCCTTCAGGTGCTTTGGAGAATAGCTTGACTCCCTCTTCTTTGGGGCAGCCCCTGAGATACTGGAACACTGCTATCCTGTCCCCCCTCGTCCTTCTCTTCGTTAAACTAGACATACCCAATTCCAGCAACCGTTCTTTGTATGTTTTAGCCTCCAGTCTCTTAATCATCTTTATTGCTCTTCTCTGTACTCTTTCTAGAGTCTCAGCATCTTTTTTACATCATGGTGACCAAAACTGGATGCAGTATTCCAAGTGTGGCCTTACCAAGGCATTGTAGAGTGGTATTAACACTTCACGTGATCTTGATTCTCTCCCTCTGTTAATGCAGCCCAGCACTGTGTTGGCTTTTTTGGCAGCTGCAGCACACGGCTGGCTCATATTTAGGTGATTGTCTACTAGGACTCCGAGGTCCCTCTCACAGTTACTACTATTGAGCAAGGTACCCCCTATACCAGTGGTTCTCAACCTGTGGGTCGGGACCCCATTTGGGGTCGAACGACCATTTCACGGGGGTCGCCAAACAACGCAGTCCACCATTTTTCCCCCCTTTTCCTTGGCTGTGCTACTCCCTTTTATTCAATTGGCTTTTGAAAGCCAATAGAATAGACTCTCTTGAATAGAGTCTAATTCTATTGGCTTTCCAAAGCCAATAGGAATTGTCCAGGCTGTCTCTGCCCTGCTGAGCCCGCCAAAAGTCCCATTCTGCAAACGGTGCTGCACCCGTTGAGTAGTCCTCGACTTACGACCGGTTGAGTAGTCCTTGACTTACGACCGGTTGGGGGTCGCGGCATTAAAAAGGTTGAGAACCACTGCCCTATACTATACCTGCACATTTGTTTTTTCTTCTCTAAATGTGATTGAATTCTACTTTACCTGTCTGCACGTCCACGTGGCGTCTTCCCTCCAGGGGTTCTGGAGTCCTGGTCCGCAGCTGCTCCTTCGCCCTCTGCCTCGCCAGCATCTTCCGATGGGCTTCACGCTGCCGCTGCAGCTCCAGCGGGTCGGGCTCACTGCTCTGGAAAGCCAACCCACAACCGTGTTGTCAAGTTTCGGGGAGTTCCAAAGATGTTTCCTAACCTGGAGGTAAGTCGAGAACTTACCTGTGTCAGTCTGATTCCTCCTCCTGTTGCCATTCAGGGTTAAAATTCAAGTTGGCATAGATTTTATTAAAAGGGCAATTCAAGCGATTATCATTTGGGGAGTGGGCGATCTCCTAGGGCTGAGAAAATACAGCTGCCACATGCATTGGGTGGGGGTATCTTTTACCCCCCCCCCACAGGATTTGGCTGGTAGTAGTGGATGTTAATTACCTAAAACATCTGGTGGGCGCCTGGTTGCAAATAGATGAGTCTGCCACTTACCGACAACTGTCATAAGTATGGGTCAGTTGCCAAGTGTCTGCATTTTGACCCCGTGACCGCGGGGATGCCGCAAAGGGGGGCAAGTGTGAAAAACGTTCACAAGTCCCTTTTTTCAGCGCTGCGGTAACTTTGAACGGTCACTAAATGGGCTTTTTTAAGTCGGGGACTAACTGTAATGCATAACCCTTTGGCAGCAATTAGGCGCACCGCGCCTGGTTCCCATTTTATGACAATAACTTCCACCAGGTTTTTTTTTTAAAAAATGGCTGAATTTCAACTCCCAGAATTCCCCAGTCCCCAAGGTCTTTAGGCCTCCTTGGCTGGTTTATTTCAAAGCCTTCCTAAAATAGGGGATCCCCTCAGCCCAGGCAAAGTTTGCAGGGGGTCCCCAACACTCTTCCATGCAACAACGAGGCGACAACTAGAGAAAGCAGCCCTTTGTGCAAAGGTTAAGAAGTCAATGTCGATGGAGATGCTCAGTCATCCAAGTCACACTTTTTTATAAAGGTGCTTTTGCAAAAGGCAATTGGACTTCCTTGTTTTTTTCTTTGAAGACTTTTCACTTCTCATCCCAGAAGCTTCTTCCACTCTGACTGGATGGTAGGGAAGGATTTATGCATCTTGCAGACAGCTGGTCATTTGCCTTCTAGAGAGTCGTTGAGGCCACTTGGAGGTTTGTCTGTGTCCTCAGGGTCCAAGTGGCCTCAACGGCTCTCTCAAAGGATTCAAATGACCAGCGGTCTGCAAGGACTATCAGTCCTTCCCTTCCCCACCATCCAGTCAGAGCGGAAGAACTTCTGGGATGAGAAGCGAAACGTCTTCAAGGAAAAACAAAGAAGTCCAGTTGTCTCCTGGAAAAAAAAGAACCTTTGGGTTAAAAAAGCAATGAAATCAAAGTTGTCATCTTAGCATTACCAGAGTTTAGAAACACCCTTCCATATAATAATAGTAGTAGTAATAATAATAATAATAATAATAATAATAATAATAATAATAATAATAATAATAATAATAAAGTTGAAAGGGACCTTGGAGGTCATCGAGTCCAACCCCCTGCTCAGGCAGGAAACCCTAGACCAGTGGTTCTCAATCTGTGGGTCGCAACCCCATTTGGGGTCGAACGACCATTTCATGGGGGTCGCCAAACAAGGCTGTCCGCCATTTTTCCCCCTTTTCTTTGGCCATGCCCCTGGCACCCGGTGATGTATAAGCGGTTGGGGGTCACCACAACATGGGGAACTGTATTATGGGGTTGCAGCATTAGAAAGGTTGAGAACCACTGCCCTAGACCATTTTGGACAAATGGCTGTCCAGTCTCTTCTTAAAAACCTCCAGTGTTGGAGCATTCACCGCTTCTGGAGGCAGGTTGTTCCCCTTGTTAATTGTTCTCACTGTCAGGAAGTTTCTCCTTAGTTCTAGGTTGCTTCTCTCCTTGCTTAGTTTCCACCCGTTACTTCTTGTCCTGCCTTCAGGCGCTTTGGAGAACAGCTTGACTGCCTCTTCTTTGGGGCAGCCCCTGAGATACTGGAACATGGCTATCATGTCCCCCCTCATCCTTCTCTTTGTTAAACTAGACATCCCCAATTCAACCAGCCGTTCCTTATATGCTTTAGCCTCCAGTCCCCTGATCCTCTTTGTTGCTCTTCTCTGCACTCTTTCCAGAGTCTCAACCTCTTTTTTACATCGTGGTGACCAAAACTGGATACCATATTCCAAGTGTGGCCTTAACAAGGCCTTGTAAAGTAAACCTGATCTTGATTCTATCCCTCTGTTAATGCAGCCCAGCATTGTGTTGGCCTTTTTGGCTGCTGCAGCACACGGCTGGCTCCTATTTAAGGGATTGTTCCAAACATTTTCTATCTTCTGAGCATGCCTAATTTAAAACCGATTAAAAGAAAAACGTTAGGGAAGAAGGACCCACCCAAGGTAACACGTGGAGGGCATACGTGTTGCCACGGACCACTCTCCGCTCGTACATGAGATTGGCATAGTGAACGGGCTCCTCCTCCCTGAAATAAATGAAATGAAAGACAACATTAAGGAGGAGATGGAAAATAGTTTCTTCGTGTTTATTGGCAAAGACGGATGGCTGCCCAAATCCAAGGAAATACATCAGTTACTAGGAGTTGGACCTCATACGATGCCAACTGGGAGAGAGACAAATGGGGCTTAAGGGGAGTGGTGTGAAAAATACCCCGGATTGACGTCTTGTCATTTAAGGCAGGGTTTGTCAACTTCACCAACTCATTGCATTTGCGCGTAGGTTGCCAACTGCACAGTAGCAGATAGGAAAGGGCTCCAGGGGGTCATTACCATTGCCCAGAGGATTATTGGCTGCCCTCTCCTCCCCCCCCCACTTGGACGAACTGTATAGCTCCCGCTATCTTAGGAAAGCTCAAAATATTCTTACAGACTCATCTCATCCCGGACGTTCTTTTTTTATATAATTATTACCATCTGTACAGGACAATAAAAACAAAGACAAAGAGGCTGAAAAATAGTTTTATCCCAGAATTGTAACCATATTAAATACCACAGTATAGTGCGACATTGAGGTGCGATATTAGGGGCAGCGCAAGGGTGAAAAGAGTATGAAGGATGTGTAGTATATAATGTATGTTCTTACTTGTGGTTGTTACTTGTGTGTAGTGTGCACTGTGGATAGCGCTTAATTTCATTGTGAGTTACACAATGACAATAAAGAAATTCTATTCTATTCTATTCTATTCCATATTTTCTATTCTATTCTATTCCATATTTTCTATTCTATTCTATTCTATTCTATTCTATTCTATTCTATTCTATTCTATTCTATTCTTTTCTATTCTATTGCATATTTTCTATTCTATTCTATTCTATTCTATTCTATTCTATTCTATTCTATTCTATTCTATTCTATTCTATTCCATATTTTCTATTCTATTCTATTCTATTCTATTCTATTCTATTCTATTCTATTCTATTCTATTCTATTCTATTCTATTCTATTCAGCTCCCAGAGTTCTCCAGCCAGCACACAGGCTGGGGAATTCTGGGAGTTGAAGTCCATCCCTCTTCCATGTTGCTGAGGTTGCAAAAGACTGCTTTTTGGGGTGAAGTATAAGCAGAAAAAGATGCTTGCTAAGAGGGGTGACATGACAGTAGTTTTCTAATATTTGAGGGGCTGCCACAAAGAAGGTGGGGGTCGACCTATTCTCCAAAGCCCCTGAAGGCAGAATAAGAAGTGATGGATGGAAACTAATCAAGGAGAGAAGCAACCAGGAATTAAGGAGAAATTTCCTGACAGCGAGGACAATTAACCAGGGGAACGGCTTGCCACCAGACGCCATGGGTTGCTCCATCACTGGAGGTTTTTAAGAAGAGACTGGGCAGCCATTTGTCTGGGATGCCATAAGGTCTCCTGCTTGAACAGAGGGTTGGACTAGAAGACCTCCAAGGTCCCTTCCAAAACTATCATTCTGTTAGTAATTCTGGTTGGTCTGTGGTGCCCCTGCAGGTAGATAATTGTCAGCCAAAGAAAGCCCGTTTGCTCTGGTGGTTAAGACACCCAGCGTAGAAACGGGCAGATGTTGAGTTCGAGTCCTGCCTTAGGGACAAAGTCAGCTTGGGGTGGGGTGGGGGGAACTTTGGCCCCATCTCCCCCCCCCCTCTCCCAGCTCCAGGAAGAAGGCAAAAGACTTGTGCTGAAAATGCTGCTTTGTGTGTGTGCGTGTGTGTGTCTAGGCTCATCCAGGGCAGTTCCTGGGACTCAACCACTTTTGGGATGGCCGAGCCCTTTCTGAAATCGAACCCAGAACCCAAGGGGGGTCTAACAGAGGAGATGAAACTATACAAACCGGACCATTCGATGCTCTTTAGGCTTTGGGGAAGGGGGAGAGAAACGGGGTGTTGGAAAGGGGCGTGGGTCTTTGCTTTGCTGCAAATGGTTTGAGCGAGCGGGCATCTCCCACCTTCCAAAGGGATGCTGGACCCCACACCTGTGCCCGGAAGACTCCCGGGCGTGTAGTTTGGCTGGGACAAGAGCCAAGAGGACGGGGTGGGTGGGTTGCTCCTTGGATTTGGGGACCCCTGTCTGGAGCTGAGTAGGGGGAGGGAGGAGAGAGATCAAAGCAGGAGGAGCAATGCCAGGGCATTGCCGTTACCCGCAGAGGGGGGGCAACACCCCACCCTCCCTGCCTCCCATCTGGAGAGCCTTGGGGGCAACTGGAGACCTCCCTGCTGGCTGGAGACCCTCCAGGGCTGCCCTTGGCCTGGCTGGTACTCACAGCTCATTGGCCTCCAGCGTCGTCCGGTACCGCTGGCGGTTGGGCAATGCCCGGGGCTGGCTGCAGTACGAGTAGGTGCCCGTGGCTACCCCTCCCGTCTCCTCCCGGTTGACCAGCACCGAAGTGGACGCCATGCTGGCCTGCAGCCGCCTCCTGGCTCACGGGAGGCCTGGCTGGGCCAGGGCAACAATCTTCCTTGGCAACCGTTGCCCGGCGACCTGGGGCAGGCTCCTAAGCAACGGTCGCCAAGGTAAACTGAGCCCATCAGCACCTGCCCCTCCCTTCCCTCCCGGCAAACAGACAGTCCGGGAGCCAAGCAAAGGGCATCCAGGCGGTGACCGACCGGGTGGGGTGGGGGAGCTGGCGAGGGAGAGGTGCCGCCCTGGGCACGCAAGTTCTGGCAGTGGCCGGATGCTTCTGGATTGGACTGGGAGTCCAGCCGGAATGGACTGAGGTGCATGGGTTGATCTTCACCTGTTGAACAGGAGGCTGCAGGATTCTGCTCTCCCCCAACTCCACCCCTGGGTTGCAGGAAAGGAGGAGGAGGAGGAGGAGAGGGAGAAGAAGGGGTTCTAGTCCTCATGGAGAAGGGTGATCTCAAGAGGAAGGCCATCTTTTTTTTCAAAAATGGACTGTGATTAATATCTATCTACCTATTTTTCTATTCATCTATCTATCTATCTATCTATCTATCTATCTATCTATCTATCTATCCTCTATCATCTATATCTACTATATTTATCTTCTATCCTCTATCATTATCTATCTATCTATCTATCTATCTATCTATCTATCTATCTATCTATCTATCTATCTATCTATCTATCTATCTATCTATCTATCTATCTATCTATCTATCTATCTATCTATCTATCTATCTATCTATCTACCTACCTACCTACCTACCTACCTACCTACCTACCTACCTACCTACCTACCTACCTACCTACCTACCTACCTATCTATCTATCTATCTATCTATCTATCTATCTATCTATCTATCTATCTTTATCTATCCATTTATCTAATCTATTTAAATGTCTCTCCTGTATCATCATCTATCTATCTATCTATCTATCTATCTATCTATCTATCTATCTATCTATCTATCTATCTATCTATCTATCTATCTATCTATCTATCTATCTATCTATCTATCTATCTATCTATCTATCTATCTATCTACCTACCTACCTACCTACCTACCTACCTACCTACCTACCTACCTACCTACCTATCTATCTATCTATCTATCTATCTATCTATCTATCTATCTATCTATCTATCTATCTATCTATCTATCTTTATCTATCAATTTATCTAATCTATTTAAATATCTCTCCTGTATCATCTATCTATCTATCTATCTATCTATCTATCTATCTATCTATCTATCTATCTATCTATCTATCTATCTATCTATCTATCTACCTACCTACCTACCTACCTACCTACCTATCCATCCATCCATCCATCCATATCTATCCATTTATCTACTTATCTATTTAAATCTATCTGTCTGTCTGTCTGTCTCTCTATCTCTGTCTAATATCTATCTTCTATCTATATCTACTATATCTATCTATCTATCTCTGTATATCTATCTATATCCATCTTTATCTATCCATTTATCTACTTATCTATTTAAATCTATCTATCTATCTCTATCTATCTATCTATCTATCTATCTATCTATCTATCTATCTATCTATCTATCTATCTATCTTTATCTATCCATTTATCTACTTATCTATTTAAATGTCTCCTCTATCTATCTATCTATCTATCTATCTTTATCTATCTATCTATCTATCTATCTATCTATCTATCCATCCATCCATCCATATCTATCCATTTATCTACTTATCTATTTAAATCTATCTGTCTGTCTGTCTGTCTGTCTCTCTATCTCTGTCTAATATCTATCTTCTATCTATATCTACTATATCTATCTATCTATCTATCTATCTATCTATCTATCTATCTATCTATCTATCTATCTATCTATCTATCTATCTATCTCTGTATATCTATCTATATCCATCTTTATCTATCCATTTATCTACTTATCTATTTAAATGTATCTATCTATCTATCTATCTATCTCTGTATATCTATCTATATCCATCTTTATCTATCCATTTATCTACTTATCTATTTAAATGTATCTATCTATCTATCTATCTATCTATCATCTATCTATCTATCTATCTATCTATCTATCTATCTATCTATCTATCTATATCTATATCTATATCTATATCTATATAAAACATATGTATACTATATGTGTGTGGAAGTCTGTCTATGGTTATATATTTATTTTTCTTTTGAGAGCAGGCATCAGATTTTCATTTAAGATGTTGCCAGTGTGTTCACAGAAAAAAAAATGACAATAACATTTATCTTGTCTGAGAGAGCAAAGCCAGCAGGCAGGAGTTTCCCAACTGCCCAGGTATGACTGGGGCAGTTCTTTGCAGGCCGAAACAGCAATGGCAAAGCACATGGATAAAGGGGAGGGGGGTCCCCCACCAGCTCTGCAGCTGAAGGGGGCTTACTTGAGGCCCCTCCCAAGCCAGTTGCCCTAAATGATCGTCCTCTGAGCTAGGAGAGACTAGAAGACCTCGAAGGCCCCTTCCATCTCTGTTGTTCTGTTATTCCTGGGCCTTTTTTTTTGTTTTTTTGAATCTCACTTTTTTTGGTGGGAATGTCAACTCATACCAGCCAACTTGCTTAATATTCCTCCTCCTCTTTTTCCATGCAACAACCCTGTGAGGTGGGTTGGGCTGAGAGAGAGAGAGAGAGAGAGAGAGAGAGAGAATTCACCACTGCCTGTTTTCCAGCCTGCTGCCTTAACCACTACCCCAGACTGCCATTCAGCACTGAACACATTTCAGATTTCATTTGAAAAAGGAGTTAAAGCAAGTGTTTCGAGGCCTGGGGAGATAAGGAGACGGATCTTCCCCCCTCTCCCGTATTATTTCTGGGCCCGGAAGTCAAAAGCCAAAAGTATCTTTTGATGGCAACTTTGGGAAAAGACCTGGGTGGGTGGGTGGGTCTCATCCCAAGCCCCTTCCCCTCCAGGCGGCCCTGTGACAAGCGTGCAAAATGCCTACGGTTATCATGCACAAAACGGGTTCATATAGGACAGATAGAAAGATAGATAGAAAGATAAAGAGAGAGAGAGAGAGAGAGAGAGACTGGATGAATGGATGGATAGATAGATAGACTAGATGTAGATGGATGGATGGATAGAAAGATAGATAGATGGAGATAGAGAGATAGACTGGATGGATGGATAGATAGATAGACTAGATATAGATGGATGGGTAGAAAGATAGATAGATAGATAGATAGATAGATAGATAGATAGATAGATAGATAGATAGACAGACAGACTAGATATAGATGGATGGATAGATAGTTAGATATAGATAGACAGACAGACAGACAGACAGACAGAGACAGACTAGATATAAATGGATGGATGGATGGATGGATAGAAAGATAGATAGATAGACAGAGAGACTGGATGGATGGATGGATGGAAGATAGATAGATAGATAGATAGATAGATAGATAGATAGATAGATAGATAGATAGATAGATAGATAGATATAGACTAGATATAGATGGATGGATGGATGGATAGAAAGATAGATAGATAGACTAGATATAGATGGATGTATGGATAGAAAGATAGTTAGAGATAGCTAGATAGAGATAGATAGATAGACAGACAGACTAGATATAGATGGATGGATAGATGGATGGAGAGAGAGAGAGAGAAAGAGAGACTGAATGGATAGATAGAAAGATAGATAGATAGAGTCTGGATGGATAGATAGACTAATAGGATGGATGGATGGATGGATGGATAGAAAGATAGATAGATATAGATGGATGGATGGATAGAAAGATAGAGATAGATAGATAGACAGACAGACAGAGACAGGCTAGATATAGATAGATGGATGGAGAGAGAGAGAGAGAGAGAGAGAGAGACTGAATGGATAGATAGACAGACAGACTAGATATAGATGGATGGATGGATAGAAAGACAGACAGACAGACAGACAGATATCCCCTCCCTGGACTGTCATCTGTCAGAAATAGTGCAGGGTCTCCTGCTTGGGCCGCGTGTGTGTGTGTGTGTGTGTGTGTGTGTGTGTGTGTGTGTGTGTGTGTGTGTGTGTGTGTGTGTTTTGGGGGAGCTGGGCTAGAAAAATCAGAAGCCCCCAACCTTTTGGGCACCAGGGTCCCCTTCCGTGGAGAGAGGTTTTTCTGTGGGACTGGAGGGGGGGCGTGGTCCTGTCTGCTGCCTGCCTCCCTGGGAGGGGGCTTTGCTTGTTTCTGCAGGTGGGTTGGGGTGGGGGACCCCTGGATTCAGACGACCCTTCCAGCTCTGTTATTCTAAGTCTAATCCGCCCCCCCCTCTCCATGCCCCTCCGGTGCCCAGCAGCTGCTGCCAAGGGGGCTCATCTTCCTTTGGGGAGAAAGGCGGGTAGGGGCTGGGGGGGCCGCGGGGGGAGGCTCCTGAGCCCCGCAAACTCTTCCGAGGGGGGGGGAGCGAGGAAGAGGAGGAGGGGAGTGGGGAGGGGCTGCGCGGGGCTCCTCCGGCCCTCCGCTGCCCGCCGGCGCTCCTCTGCCGCAGATGCCCGGCAGGGCGGGGGCGCGCTGGCGCACGGGGACGCGCGCGGGGCTGCCGCCTCGCCTGCCGTGCCGGGGCTGGGCTGGAGCTGGAGCTGGGCGCGCAGCCTCCTCGCCGCTTTCTCCGCCGCGGAGCTCCGGAGCGCCCAGCCCGCCCGCCGTCCGGCGCTCTCCAGCCCGTTGGGCGCGCCGAGCTCCGGCCTCGGGCGGATGGAGGCCGGCGGGGAGCGAGAGCCGCGGCTGCCCGGCTCCTCCGCCTGAGGACGCGCGCGGGGAGAGGCGTCGCCGGGCTCGGTAAGCCGCCGTCCGGCCGCTGGAGGAGGAGGAGGAGGCGGGAGGGCCGGCCGGGGAGCGGGACGGGGCCGGGCTGGCGGCGGACGGAGCTCTGTCCGCGGGGGGATCGCCCAGCCCCAGCCTGGAGGGGGGGGGCGAAGGAGCCCGAAGGGAGGCGGGTGCGCTGCTCGGGGGTAGCCGTCCCCCCCCCGCGCTCCCGCAGAAGGGCTGGCTGGCTTCGGCGTCACCTGGCAGGCCTGGCCGCGCATCTGCCCAGCTGTTCAGAGGCGCTGGCGGGCCTGGCCTTCCTTCCTTCTCTCCCTCCCTCTTTCCTTCCTTCCCTCCTTCTCTCCCTCCCTCGTTCCTTCCCTTCCTTCCCTCCTTCCTTCCTTCTCTCCCTCCCTCCCCCTCTCCATCCTTCCTTCCTTCCTTCCTTCCTTTCCCTTCCGTCCTTCCTTCCCTTCCCTCCCACCTTCTTTCCTTCCTTCCCTCCTTCCTTCCTTCTCTCCCTCCCTCTCTCCCTCCTTCCTTCCTTCTCTCCCTCCCTCCTTCTTTTTCCTTCCTTCTCTCCCTCCCTCCCTTCCTTCTTTCCTTCCTTCCTTCCCTCCCTCCCTCCTTCCTTCTTTCTCTCCCTCCCTCTTTCCTTCCTTCCTTCCTTCCTTCCTTCCTTCCTTCCTTCCTTCCTTCCTTCTGTCCCTCTCTCCCTCCCTCCCTCCCTCCCTTCCTTCTCTCCCTTCCTCTCTCCCTCTCTCCCTCCTTCCCTCCCTCCCTCCCTTCCCTCCCTCCCTCCCTCCCTCCCTCCCTTCCTTCCTTCCTTCCTTCCTTCCTTCCCAAATGCCAAAGGAGTGCAACTGCAGTGCTGGCTGACTTAGCTTTGAACCTGGAGCTCATCCCTGCCAGGCGTTTTCCATTCAGGGAGCTGCGCTGCTCTGACTCAGCCCCAGTCGGACCCCCCTCCCCCCCTCCCCGTGACCACCCCCTGAAAGCTGAAGGCCCTCTTCCTCTCTGTAAACTCTCCCCACCCCTGAAGCTGGGTGATGAGATGTTTATTTAAAGATGTCCATGTGAGTGTAGAAGAAAAGGGGGAAAGATACCTGAAATAAAAAAAAAACCCAATAATGAGCAGCGGGTTGGAGTAGAAGACCTCCAAGATCCCTTCCAGCTCTGCTCTGTTCTACTCTACTCTATATTCTACATTCTACATTCTACATTCTACATTCTATTCTACTCTACTCTACTCTATTCTATTCTATTCTATTCTCTTCTCTTCTCTTCTCTTCTCTTCTCTTCTCTTCTCTTCTATTCCATTCCATTCCATTCCATTCCATATTCTATTCTATTCTTTTCTATTCTATTCTATTCTATTCTATTCTATTCTATTCTATTCTATTCTATTCTATTCTATTCTATTCTATTCTATTCTATTCTATATTCCATTCTATATTCCATTCTATTTTCTCTTCTCTTCTCTTCTCTTCTCTTCTCTTCTCTTCTCTTCTCTTCTCTTCTCTTCTCTTCTCTTCTCTTCTCTTCTCTTCTCTTCTCTTCCATTCCATTCCATTCTACATTCTATTCTATTCTATTCAGGAGGCTGGAGCAGAACCCACAGCCCCACTTCCTTGGGGACAAATTCCACCCAAAAGAATGCCCCCCTCAAAGCGCATTGCATTGAAGTCCCTGTGCAAGGACCCCTCTGCTACAGCCCTAAACCTTACTGGGCAGACTTAGATGATGTTAGCAATTTGGGGGATCCAGGAAGTGTCTGCATGGCCGGGCTGGGGTTTCCTTGGATCCCGAAAGAAAGAATCCATTCTGCAGTGTGTGTGTGTGTGTGGGGGGGGGGGAAACTGAGAAGCCAGAGAAAGTTTCTCGTCTTCGAAACGAGTCAGAATCAGAATAGAGCTGGAAGGGGACCTTAGAGGTCTTCTAGTCCAGCCCGCTGCTCAAGCAGCTGTGCCACTTCAGACGAGTGGCTGTCCAGTCTCTCCTTAAGGGAAGAAAGCCGAGCATTTTGGGGTAACGGGACGGGTTTTCAGGCCTGTGTTGTTCTCTCAAGCTCTGGGACCTCCTTTTGCTCGTGAGGTGACTTTGCAGCGAAGGCAACATGGGCACCACGGAAGCCACGCTGCGGATGGAAAACGTGGAGGTCAAGGAGGAGTGGCAGGATGAAGACTTCCCCAGGTTGGTACTCGCGGGGGGGGGGAGGGGAGTGTTGCTGCCTCCCTCTCCCCAGAGGGTGGGGGGCTGGGGGAGGGGGCATTCCAGGCAGGTGAGCGTTCCCGCTGGGCCCACCGTCCCTCGGGAGCAAAAAAAGGCATCTCCTTCGCCCTTGCAAGTCTCTCTGGCCAAGGATACTTTCTCTCCCCCCCCCTCCTTTCGTCTTCTGCTTGAGATGGACTCAATTGCGGTGCTCTCGCCCCTCCATCCCTCAGAACCATGAGGATTAGAAACCTGGATTTGTTTAGGAAGAAAGGAGCGCTCTTGAAAGGCAGAGCACCCACTCGGTGTGTGGGCAGTTCAGTCCTTGGCACCCCCAAGGTTTGCTTGGCTTTGAAATAACGAGATGTTATTGGGAAAAATAATGTTTTTTTGAGGTACCGGATCGCTACCCGGTTTGTTGGTCACTGGAGAACATGTCTGGACAGGCAGGAGGGAAAGTTCTTGGCAAGGACGCTGCCCTGGACACTGGAGTTTCATAGTAGGTAGGTAGGTAGGTAGGTAGGTAGGTAGGTAGATGGATGATGGATGGAGAGAGGCAGATGGACAGACATGAATGGATGGATAGATAGATAGATAGATAGATAGATAGATAGATAGATAGAGGGATGGATGATGGATGGAGAGAGACAGACATGGACAGACATATAGACGACAGATAGATAGATAGATAGATAGATAGATAGATAGATAGATAGATAGATAGATAGATAGATAGATAGATAGATGATGGATGGAGAGAGACAGACATGGACAGACAGATAGACGATGATAGATAGATAGATAGATAGATAGATAGATAGATAGATAGATAGATAGATAGATAGATAGATAGATAGATAGCAGAGACATCACCCTGCCAACAAAAGTGCGTATAGTCCAGGCCATGGTTTTCCCAGTTGCAACGTATGGCTGTGAAAGTTGGACCATAAGAAAGGCTGAGCGCCAAAGAATGGAGGCCTTTGAACTATGGTGCTGGAGAAGACTCCTGCGAGTCCCTTGGACTGCAAGGCATTCAAACCGGTCTGTCCTAGAGGAGATCAACCCCGACTGCTCTTGAGAAGGCCAGATCCTGAAGTTGAAACTCAAGTACTTTGGCCACCTGATGAGAAGGAAGGACTCCCTGGAGAAGGGCCTAATGCTGGGAAAGATGGAGGGCAATAGAAGAAGGGGACGACAGAGAAGGAGGTGGCTGGATGGAGTCCCTGAAGCAGGAGGCGTGAGCTTAGATGGACTCCAGGAGATGGTAGAGGACAGGAAGGCCTGGAGGAATGTTGTCCATGGGGTCGCGATGGGTCGGACACGACTTCGCAACTAACAACAACGATAGATAGATAGATAGATAGATAGATAGATAGATAGATAGATAGATAGATAGATAGATAGATAGATAGATGATAGATAGATAGATAGATGATAGATAGATAGATAGATAGATAGATAGATAGATAGATGATAGATAGATGAAGGCAGGCAGGCATGCAAGCAGGCAGTTTGATCCAGTGGCTAAGGCACCAAGCTAGAAAGCAGGAGATGGTGAGTTCTAATCCTACCTTAGATGGGAAACTCAGCTGGGTGACTTTGGGCCAATCACTGAGGAGACTGAGAATTCTAGTCCCGCCTTAGGCATGAAAGCCGACTGGGAAAGTCCTTCCCTCTCAGCCCAACCTACCTCACAAGGTTGTTGTGGGGAAAATAGGAGGAGGAAGGAGTGTTGTGTATGTTCACTATGTTGAGTCATTTGCACAAATAATAAAGGGGGGATACAGAGGAACGAACGAACGAATGAATGAACAAATGAATTTTGCTTATCGCTTTGGCCAGAGCAGGGACAGGCCACCTGGGCTCTTTTATGACTCGTGGACTTCAACTCCCAGAATTCCTGAGCCAGCATGCAGGAACTATGGACCCTTCATGACTTGTGGACTTCAACTCCCAGAATTCCTGAGCCAGCATGCAGGAACTATGGCCCCTTCATGACTGGTGGACTTCAACTCCCAGAATTCCTGAGCCAGCATGAGGGAAACTTTGGCCTCCTCATGACTGGTGGACTTCAACTCCCAGAATTCCCCAGCCAGCCTGGCTCAGCTTGGAAACCTCTCCCTTTCCCCTCAGCATGGCTGGCTCAGGAATTCTGGGAGTTGAAGTCCACGAGTCATAAAAGAGCCAAGGTGGCCTACCCCTGGGCCAGAGGCTTCCAGCCACAATCTCCAAAATGGCTGCCATAATCCATCCACGAATTTCAGCCCCAATATCCAGAGGTTGATCTGCACACATCCTGGCCGACAAAATTGCTGACGGCTATTGCAGGAAGCCAGATGTTTCCCAACTGGCTTCCCAATGCGGGAGAAGCTTTTTCTTTTTCTCCTGTTTTTTTTTCCCCCGTTTGGGGACTG